>CM053790.1:90502129-90624707 GCA_028749045.1 Cupressus sempervirens | reverse complement strand
AACCGCTGGCATCCGCCACAGGGTCAACCACTGTCTATTGAACCCTCTTGATTAAGTCTACCATAGAAGGTCCACAATCAACAATAGCCTTCCCCCCGAACACAGCTCACAATTTTCATTGTACTGTGCTCTCCAAAGAGCAACTCCTCCCAAAAGCAATAAGTTGTTGACCCTAGGAATTCTTGAAGTTCTTAAGAAAGAAAACTCTGGAAGAACCAGGAACAAAAAGCTCTTCTTTTTTCCACCGACTCTTTGGTCTTATCTTAAAAAGATTGCCCTTCTCCGACCCTTCCTGCCCAATCAGAAGAGATAGCTAATGCGTTCCACTTCTCAAATCAGGGTTTGTGGTCAGTCTGTGACCCCTGGATGACGAAAGCATCCTTGGAGCGATCTCGTAGTTCCTACGGGGTGGAGATGATGGGGTCGGTCCATGGCATGACTTTTCCTTCTGCCCCCATTTTTTGGGCTAAAAAGGGTTGAAGGGAGATAGTACATCAAGTTGTTCGCAAGGGCCAACTTGATCCTCTTCCCTGAGGATCCTATAAGAAAGACCCCTAGGAGAGCCACCAACTCCAACTATGGACCATGTACGATCCATACTAGATCTAACCAACTACCCACCCTACCTTCTCTACATTCTTGACAGTCTATCTTCGTCTTAATAGAGTTTTTTAGTGGCATGTTACGGTCTTTTCTCCCATTACTGATAAAAAGTGAGCCATTGGTTCAGGTAAAAATACTATCATTACCGCCTAAACAATCAGACATCCAACCCGTAATCGCAACGACCCGATTGTAAGAGCGGAGCTCTACCAACTGAGCTATATCCCCGTAGATATCAAATGAAGCAGACAACAATCCTACTACATAGCACATAATGGGTGGGCTATCCTGGGCTTGAACCAGAGACCTCGCCCGTGAAGTAAATAATCGCACCTATGATTCGAGGAGAATAAGTTCTCTCTTCATTCAGGAGCGACTCATCCTTCCCGAACACAGCATACAATTTTTCGCTGTACTGCGCTCTCCAAGTGTACTTCCTCTCCTTCCTTTTTCTTCACCAAAAAGAAGTCAAAATTTGGATGAGAAGAGAAAAGGAGGTATTAATAAGATCCTCCTAACCCAATCCCAGACACTCCAAGATCCTTTTTCGATCTTGCTTTTCTCATCGTTTATTAGGAGACGAATAACGATTTCCTAATCTACTGATACGGAAATTGTTCATAGTAATTGAACGAGTCGAAGACCGAGCAAGTATTTAACTATCCACTATTTTAGGTTTAGAAAGAAAAAGTCTCCCGGCCGGACCTATACTTACTATATTTCCCGCATCCTACGCAAAGAAAAAAGCATGAATTCGAATGATATGATCCTTCCATCACCCTAGAATAAAAGGTGATCTCGTAGTTCTTGGTCTGTGAAGATGTGTTGTTAGGTGTTTTTTTAACATTTAGGCTTAATTAATAAGAACTTCAGCCTGTGCTCGAGAGATAGCCTTCCATACACTGATAAGATATGCATGGATTCTCGAAAAAAAGTAGCCAAAATACATCGCTGCCCAGGACCGCCCAGATCCCACGAATGAATAGAAAATTTGGTCTACATTCGATCTCACCTTAATCACCTCATCTATCCTCCTGGTAAAAAAAAGTCAGTTTTCAACCCTGGTTCAAACAGAAGGAGTACGCCATGCTAATGTGCCTTGGATGATCCACATCTCTGGGTCAGGCGTTGATGAGCACATTGAACTATCCCTATGGCTGATAGCGTTCACAGCCCAGGCACAACGACGCAGTTATCAGGGGCGCGCTCTACCACTGAGCTAATAGCCCAGTAGGCCCCCCAGTAGTAGGGGATGCCTGCCAAAAGCAAGAGAAATCCTCAAGCTCACTTGCTTGCCTTTTGTTTTTTGATACCTTCTTTTTGTATGTATTCTTTTATTAATTCTATAATTCTCAATAATTAAACTGAACTTACCAATGCCATAATCTTACTTAAAATAAAAAGCTTCTTACTTAAAATAAATAAGTAACCCATGCCATAAGCTTCTTAAATAAAAAAGTAACCAATACCATAAGCTTCTTAAATAAATAAGTAACCCATGCCATGAGCTTCTTAAATAAATAAGTAACCCATGCCATGAGCTTCTTAAATAAATAAGTAACCCATGCCATAAGCTTCTTAAATAAAGTAAAAAATGCTCTAAGCAAATAAGAAACTAATGACATAAGCAAATTCAATAAAGAAACCAATGCCCTAAGCAAATAAGAAACTAACCTAAGCAAATAAGAAACTAAGTTTATAAGTCTTTTAAATAAAGTTATAAACTTCTTCAATAAACTAATCATAATACTCCTTCTCCTTCAATAAATGAATAATTAATTGTTAAGTTAAATATAAGATAAAGATATATATATAAACAAAAAAAGAAAATAGAAACAATGATTTCAAAATTGAAATCATTGTCTCTATTGTCTCTATTTGTTTTAGTAAAAACTGATTTTTCTATTTTTCTAATGACTGATTTTTCTATTTTTCTAATGTATAAATTCAAGATACTAAATGGTTGAATAAACTGAAACAAGCACAGAAAATAGGAGATTATCCACTTGTCTCGACCTGGGAAAAGGAGCTTACTTATGAACTTCATTCTTACTTACATGACTATAACGAACTTCACAGCCGATAAACGACAAGAGACTTAATCTCTTGCAGATGCATCTTCATGTCACTCGCTCTCTTTCGCAAGCATAACAGTGTATGAACTCAACAAGCATTAGCTCTCCCTGAGAAGGAGGTAATCCAGCTGCACCTTCCAGTACGGCTACCTTGTTACGACTTCACTCCAGTCACTAGCTGTGCCTTGGGCATCTCCCTCCTTGCGGTTAAGATAATGACTTCGAGCATGGAACACTTCCCTAGTGTGACGGGCGGTGTGTACAAGGCCCGAGAACGAATTCACCGCCGTATGGCTGACCGGCGATTACTAGCGATTCCTACTTCATGCAGGCGAGTTGCAGCCTGCAATCCAAATTGAGGCCAGGTTTCTGAGGTTAGCTTACCCTCGCGGGGTCACAACTCTTTGTCCCGGCCATTGTAGCACGTGTGTCGCCTAGGGTATAAGGGGCATGATGACTTGACATCATCCTCACCTTCCTCCGGCTTAACACCGATAGTCTGTTCAGAGTTCCAAACTTTATGGCAACTAAACACGAGGGTTGCGCTCGTTGCGGGAGTTAACCCAACACCTTGCGGTACGAACTGACGATACCCATGCACCACCTATGTCCACGTTCCCGAAGGCACTCCTCTTTTTCAAAAGGATTCGCGGCATGTCAATCCCTAGTAAGGTTCTTCGCTTTGCATCGAATTAAACCACATGCTCCACCGCTTGTGCGGGCCCCTGTCAATTCCTTTGAGTTTCATTCTTGCGAATGTACTTCCCAGGTGGGATACTTAACGCGTTAGCTGCAGTACTATATGGGTCGATACGCACAGCACCTAGTATCCATCGTTTACGGCTAGGACTACTGGGGTATCTAATCCCATTTGCTCCCCTAGCTTTTGTCTATGAGTGTCAGTAACGGCCCAGTAGAGTGCTTTCGCCATTGGTGTTCCTCCCAATCTCAATGCATTTCATCGCTCCACCGGAAATTCCCTCTGCCTCTACCGTACTCTAGCTTGATAGTTTCCACTGCCTGTCCAGGGTTGAGCCCTGGGATTTGATGACGGACTTGAAAAGCCACCTACAGACACTTTACGCCCAATAATTCTGGATAACGCTTGCATCCTCTGTTTTACCGCGGCTGCTAGCACAGAGTTAGCCGATGCTTATTCCTCAGATACCGTCATTTATTCTTCTTCGAGAAAAGAAGTTTACGACCCGTGAGCCTTCTTCCTTCACGCGGCATTGCTCCATCAGGCTTTCGCCCATTGCGAAAAATTCCTCACTGCTGCCTCCCGTAGGAGTCTGGGCCGTGTCTCAGTCCCAGTGTGGCTGATCATCCTCTCAGACCAACTACTGATCGGAGCCTTGGTAAGCCATTGCCTCACCAACTAGCTAATCAGACGTGAGCCCCTCCTTGGGCGGATTCCTCCCTTTTGCTCCTCAGCCTACCTCGTAGAGGTACTCAATTCTATGGGGTATTAGCAACCGTTTCCAGCTGTTGTTCCCCTCCCAAGGGCAAGTTCTTACGCATTACTCACCCGTTTGCCACTGGAAACACCACTTCCTGTTTGACTTGCATGTGTTAAGCATGCTGCCAGTGTTCATCCTGAGCCAGGATCAAACTCTCAATGGAATTCAGAGTTTCATTATTTAATTACTTATAGCTCCTTTCTTCGTGGACGAAGTCGATTTACGAATTATCTATCATCTGTATGATATATGTATAATCATATATCTTAAACCTTCCTTAAATATTAAACTTTCTTAAATATTCAAAACCTAACCTAAAAATATATTGTTAAATTTGCCAGTTACAGTTAAGTTATATATTAACTTACTAATTATATACATATATATAGATATAATATACATATATATAGATATATTATTAGTAGTTATATGATTATTTGCTAGTTAAGAGGTTATATATATAAAGAGGTTATATATATTCTAAATAGTCAGTATAATATGGAACTATAGATTCATTTTATATATATATATTAATAATATATTCTATTATTTGCTAGTTATATATTATATTATTTAATTATTAGAATATGGAACTATAGATTAATTGTTTTTTTCTATATTTATTAACAATAATTTATTCTATTATTGAATTATTTGGATGTGTAATTATGAGTTTTTTTGCTCCATTACAGGACAGAATGCTCATTAAAACGTTGATACGTATCAATCTTCTATGATACGTTATACTTTATCTTCTTTTCTGGTGGATTATTGTTATTACATTAAATTACATTATCAATATATTATAAATGTAAAACCCCTAGCCTCTTTTTATTCACGATATAAATATAAAAAAAGAGCGAACAGAAATAACAAAGAGAACTAGGGATAATCAGTTTTGAACTGATGACTTTCACCACGTCAAGGTGACACTCTACCACTGAGTTATATCCCTTTCCTATCCTTATCCAGAAGGGAAATTGTAAGAACTTCCCATTCCAAAAGAATCGAGAAATTAAACGAAACTATATCATGATTCCTCGGAAGGAATCTGTAACAATTTCCAAATTGACATTTTCTACTTAAAAACAAAATTCGTAACTAAATAGGCTATTAATATTGCTGCATTTCAAAAAAAAAAACTTTTCCTATATTTTCTTACCTTATATTGCCGATTGGTGCACACAGCCGCTCGGAGCATATATTCTATTGATACCATTTTGTCATAGGCCATCGAAATAATTCTCAGTATACAAACCATGCCACCCAAACCAAAGCACAAAAGTCAAAATTTTGAATCAAATTGATTCCCAGTTCAAATAATGCATAACTACATGGATAAGCTTACATTAACCCGTCAATTTTGAATTGAATTTGTGATGAAACAAAATGAAATGATATTTCGAGATATCAATAAAAAATGAGCATGTTAATGTAAATAATAAAAATGGATAAAAAAAAAAAAAGATTATCACTCTTATTGTTTTTAATAGAGAAAGAAAAATGAACCCCGAAGGATTCAAATAGTTTTTTTTTTTTTACATAGAATATAATCTATATAATATTCAAAATACTCGAAAAACAAAAATGTCTTAAAAAGAATTGAACGAGAAGTCGTATGAGGTGAAATTCTCATGTACGGTTTTATATAGTGGCAGTAAAGGTCACTTTTCTGCCAACTTTTCCACTATCACCCCTAAAAAACCAAACTTTGCCTTACGCAAAGTCGCCAGAGTACGCTTAACTTCTAAATATGAAATCACTGCTTATATACCTGATATTGACCATAATTTACAAGAACATTCTGCAGTATTAGTAAGAGGTGGAAGAGTAAAAGATTTGCCCGGTGTTAAATATCACATAATTCGAGGAATTTTAGATGCTGTCTCAATCAAAAACCGGAAACAAGGGCGTTCTAGTGCATTGTATATTCTTATCTAAGATTTGTATCATTTTATGATGATGCCATGTCAATTGCTAAAAACATGTAAAGTATATGGCTAACCCAATAACGAACGTTTTCTAAGGGGACTAGAGCAGGCTAAAACAATAAGGATAATATATGTCTAAGGTTTAATATTTAATTCATTTTATAAGTTTTCCCTTACTTAGTGTGTGTTAACATAAAATTGGAAATGTCTTGACTTTTTTGGAGCAGACTCAATTCAAATAGCATTGATTTAAAACACCTTCTCCTTTTTATACTCTGTTTTAAACCTAAGGACCCAATCATATAGATATAGAAAATACAAGATTTCTAATCATAGCAAAAGAAAGGAAACGGATACTCAATTGAGAATGAGTAAACATAATTCTATGCATAAGAATGAATATCTTCTATATATGCAAATAGAATCATGTGGAAAGCCGTATCCGGCGAAAGTCGTATGTACGGTTTGGAGGGAGATCTTTGATACCTTTAGAGATCTACCCTACAATATGGAGTTAAAAAGCCGAAATAAGTAATGATTAGTCTTTATGAAATAAATTTATGAACCTTTTTCACACTCATGTCATGCCAAAGTACTGTAGAAAATAAAATTGATAAATTTGATCTGATCTATCATAATCGATTAGTTAACATGGTCGTTAACCGTATTCTTAAGAACGGAAAAAAATCATTAGCTTATCGATTTTTTTATCAATCTCTAGAAAAGATTCAACAAAAAATAGAGAAAAATCCACTAATTGTTCTACGTCAAGCAATAGACAAATTAACTCCCAAATTGATAGTAAAATCAAAACGTGTAAGTGGATCCACTTATCTAGTTCCCATTGAAATAAAAGAGAAAGAAGGAAAAATACTTGCGATTCGTTGGTTATTAGAGTCATCCCGAAAACGTTCTGGTCCAAATATGCAATTCAAATTAAGTTACGAAATAATGGATGCTGCCAGAGAGAAAGGCTATGCTATATGCAAGAAGGAAGAGATTCATAAAATGGCAGAATCTAATAAAGCTTTTGCGCATTACCGTTAATCCACTAATTAGTATAAATAGATCCACAGATCTATCCCATTTTGATCAATAAAATATCCCATTTTGATCAATAAAAGAAAACTTACTTTCTAAAAATTGATACAAATTTTATTGGAACAAAAACGAAAGGAAAAGAAGAATGAAAAATAAATCATAGATATAATGTATAATAAGGAGATTTTAAATAAAATGTTGCTCGAATATTAATTGAAGTTAGTAACTAATGATCCGGACAAAATGAAAAATGCATTTTTTATACCTTAAAATCATTTTTATGAAAGAATTTTATTTGCTTCTCTTCTATGGAAGTTCCATTTTCCCAGAATGCATCCTGATTTTTGGCCTATTTCTTCTTCTAGTAATCGATGTCATTTTTTATCAGAAAAAGGCAACTTGGTTTTATTTCATCTCTTTAACAAGTTTAGTGCTAAGCATAACTTTTTTGTTATTTCAATGGAGAGAAGAACCCACGATTAGTTTTTTTGGCAATTTACAAACAAACAATTTTAATAAAATATTTTGATTTCTCATTTTATTATGTTCCACTTTGTGTATTCCTCTATCCGTGGAATACATTCAATGTACAGAAATGGCTGTAACAGAGTTTTTGTTATTCATATTAACAGCTACTCTAGGAGGAATGTTTTTATGTGGTGCTAATGATTTAACAACTATCTTCGTATCTTTAGAATGTTTAAGTCTATGTTCTTATCTATTATCTGGATATACCAAAAGAGATGTTCGGTCTAATGAGGCTATTATGAAATATTTACTTATGGGTGGAACAAGTTCTTCCATTCTTGCTTATGGTCTTTCTTGGCTATATGGTCTATCTGGAGGTGAGATTGAAATTCAAGAAATAGCCAATGGTCTTATAAATACACAAATGTATAACTCTCCAGGAATTTGGATTGCACTTCTATCTGTAATGGTAGGAATTGCATTCAAACTTTCTTTAGTTCCTTTTCATCAACGGACCCCCGATGTATATGAAGGAGTGTGATTCGTTTGATAAATTATTACATACAATATCTTTTTTAGAGATGTTTGTTTCTATTTATAAAAACTCTATAGACATGTGAAAAAAAGATTGTTATTCCCACTTGGACTAAGACATCACTTTTACCAAAAATTTGAATTGAATTAAGGTAAAGCAAAGTAAGAAACAAACTCAATTGTTTGATTGAATTAACACACTACACCACCCCAATACAATAAATAACTTTTACAAATGAATTATTACGGGTAGTTTTTAGGGTCAGATTGACGTGTACTTTTATTCTTAACGTAGATGCTACATAGTAAGTTTTCATTCTTCAGAAACTACGAGTGTAAAAAAGAAGGCATCTGTCGACAAAAAGATTACCCTAAGATGAGCATCTCATGACTATTCAGAACGATTTAAATCAGATGGTTTTATTTTTTATTTTTCACTTTATTTTTAACTCTTTCATAACTGAACTTAAAAAAAAAAAATAATAAGAAAAATGAATAATTTACAATTTATATATTATATTGCATACTATAATAACCACTGAGTAAGGATTCCTCGCGAAGTTAAGGATTAGTTATTCTTTATATAGTTATTCTTTATATCAATTGAATATATTCAATCTTATACATACACGAGGAAGGTAATAAAAAAAAGAGAATCAAATGATTCTGCAAATTTTTTTATCACTTAGGAGCCGTGCGAGAAGAAAGTCTCATGCACGGTTCTTAATGAGAGAAGGGAGAATTCCTCTTTTCGACTCTAACTCCCCCACTCCAGTCGTTGCTTTTATTTCTGTTATTTCAAAAGTAGCTGCTTCAGCTTTAGTCACTAGAATTTTTGATATTATTTTTTATTTTTCATTGAACGAATGGCATCTTCTTTTGGAAATATCAGCTATTCTTAGCATGATATTAGGAAATTTAATTGCTATTACTCAAACAAGTATAAAACGTATGCTTGCATATTCATCGATAGGTCAAATTGGATATATCCTTATTGGAATAATTGATAAAGACCCAAATAACGGATATGCAAGTGTGATAACTTATATGGTACTCTATATTTTTATGAATTTAGGAACTTTTGCTTGTATTATATTATTCAGTCTACGTACAGGAACAGATAACATTCGGGATTATGCAGGATTATACGCGAAAGACCCTTTTTCAGCTTTGTCTTTATCTTTATGTCTGCTATCGCTAGGAGGGATTCCTCCATTAGCAGGTTTTTTTGGAAAACTTTATCTATTCTGGTGTGGGTGGCAAGCAGGCTCCTATTTATTGGTTTCAATAGGACTCTTTATGAGTGCTATTTCCATATATTATTATCTTAAAATAATTAAGTTATTAATGACTGAAAGAAACAAAGAAATAACTCCCTACGTGCAAAATTATAGATTATCTTCTTCAATCTCAAAAAATTATATCGAAGTTAGTATGATTATATCTGTAATAGCATCTACTTTATTGGGAATAATAATGAATCCAATTGTTGCAATTGCCCAGGATACATTATTTTAGAGATTGATATTTTTTGTAATATAATTTTCACTAGATGTAAAAAAAAGGAAGAATTGCCCTTATATTCATATTCTTAAAATCACAGGGAATAGGCTAGGCTTAAATTATCAGATGAAATTCTAATTACAAAATCAACTTGATCATTCAATTAGAAGTTCATTTTGGTTATAATACTGGTTATAATATAGAATTTGTTCATTTTGTACCAAAACAAAATATAGATGTTTCTATCTGAGAAAAAGTCGTTCAAACATGTGTTAAATAAAATATTTGTAATTCTTAACTTCTATTGAAAAGAGAAGTTAAGAATTACAAAACAGGGATGGAGATAATATAATCTCCATACTGAATTGAATCGAGATAACCTTGCTGCGATTCTTTCATCTAAAAAACAGAGTGCAATAACTGTTTATTATGCATCCAGCAGGAATTGAACCCGCGACTTCCCAATTATGAGTTGGGTGCTTTTACCATTCAGCCATGGATGCTATGGTAAAGTTATTTCATTATAATCAATATGGTAACCAATTCAATTCTATTTCTCTTTTATAGAAATAACAAGAAACTTTTTTTTGACAAATTGTACAATAGTTGAATAACTTGCACTGACTACCTCTTTCTTATTATAATTCAATTTAATAAGTAATAATTACACTATATTATCTTACAAAATAATAAACAAATAATATATGGGAAAAACAAATAATATATGGGAAAACATGAAAATTCGTGGTCTACGGACCCTATCGGAAAAAACTGAGAAATAGTTTGGTTCTTTAGCGTTCAGTCGAAATTTAAAGATTACATGATGGATATATTCGTTCCATGGAACGAATCCAATTTGGTGAGATTGCTAAGTCAAATATTTTCTGGTCGAGAAAGTGTTGTTAAGCTTTTTGATTTTCGGATTCTTAGTACATTACTTATACGGGATATACGTATATTTATCTTAAAAGGTCAAGTAATAAAAGCTGTAATGATAATAGCATTACCATTACTTTTCTATTTTTTGAATATTCGATTAATTGAAAGAAACAAATCATCAAAATATAATTTGATGAAGATATTTCCGGCTCCGGCTATACAACATTTTGGAGCTAGAGCTAGAAAGGAAAATTTGTTGCTCGTTCCGCATCGTTTTATTTTTTTGCGAAAAGTCCGAAGGAGATATCAACGTTGCTTGCTCAATCCAAAAGAACATGTTTGGATTTTATCTAGTTCTAAAACAAATCTGAATCAGAAAAATGATAGAATATCAGAGAAGCAAGAAACAACAAGTTGGGAAAGCCTTTTGGAGAAGGAATCTAATGGCATCGAATGGGAGATTGATTCATCTTTTAATTCAATTCCAGAATATTGGAAATCTGAAACAAAACCTGAAAACCTTTATGAATGGCGGGAGTCATTACTTTATCTTGAGTGAAACAAAATTATTGAGGAAGTAGAAAACAGACTCGAACAACTAGAAGTTGGACTAGTTCAAGCAGAAGAAGAATTTGCTCGTTCTTCAGAACCAGAAAAAGAAAAAAAGAAGCGAATAAAAAGAAAAATTGAAGAAGTCGAAACATGCAGAGAAAGTCTACGAAGACTAAGGAAACTCCATAAGGAGACAAAAGAATTTAAGTATTTTGCACAACAAGAAAAAATATTACAAGAAGAATTAGATCAAGCAAGAGAATCTTTTCCCTTTTCAGAGACGGAAGTTTTTCAAACGTTTTTTGATCCTTTGTTAATAGATGAATCATGTATAAGTATTAATTATAGCAATAAACCGAGTGAAAAATTCAAATTGTTGAAAGGGCGACAAGATGCTTTTGAATATTTCAGGGGGTTAGAAAAGAATAGAATTGTTGATCTATGGAAGGTTAAAAAATTGATTCAAAATCCTTCTGTCAATTATGATATTTTACCAGATCGCGAATGGAACATAAGAAAAGACTCTATAAACCAATTCAATTGTATTCGATTTATGAAATCGAATTTATCTTCAAGATCTCCCTCATCCTGTGATCAAAATAAAGAACAATTAGCATTAAACGATGATTTCCAATTCAAAAAATTTGTTCTTAAAATAACAGACCAATTTACTCTATCAATAACTAAGCCTAATCTCTATTACCCTAATGATGAAATTGACCTAGATATCGATGATCGTGTGAACGAATTACATTTATTCAACCAGACTCTATTGAAGTCCTTCAATTACTTCTTCAATTCCAGAGATGAATTAACGCATGATTCTTTCCTTCAGGTACTCAATATTTTTGAAAAAAAGAAAACATCAGAAGATGATAACACTAAACAACTAATATTTAATAAAATATTGAGTAGATACAAGATTCAAGCTAACGAGCATGTTGAAATTGAAAAAGCATTTATGAGATTCAATTTCTTGAAGAACGTATTGGCACCTGTTGTATCAAAATCTGATTTGAATGAATATTTCTTAAAATATTTTGTATTAAAGGATTTAGAATCGTTCCAGAAGTATTATTTTTTGGAATACCATAAATACTATATGGAATTACAAAGATACTCTTTGGAATTACAGAAAGTATTGAATAAGAATAAATACTCTTTGGAATTACAGAAAGTATTGAATAAGAATAAATACTCTTTGGAATTACAGAAAGTATTGAATACGAATAAATACTATTTGAAATTACAAAAATACTCTTTGGAATTATAGAGAGTATTGAATACGAATAAATACTATTTGAAATTACAAAAATACTCTTTGGAATTACATAAAGTATTGAATAAGAATAAATACTATTTGGAATTACAGAAAGTATTGAATAAATACTATTTAGAATTAGATAAGGCATTCCATAAATACTCTTTGGTATTTCATGAATACTATTTGGAATTACAGAAAGTATTGAATAAATACTATTTAGAATTAGATAAGGCATTCCATAAATACTCTTTGGTATTTCATGAATACTATTTGGAATTACAGAAAGTATTGAATAAATACTATTTAGAATTAGATAAGGCATTCCATAAATACTCTTTGGTATTTCATGAATACTATTTGGAATTATTGACTAAATACTCTTTGGTATTCCATAAATACTCTTTGGAGTTACAGAAAGTAGTGAATAAGAATAAATTGGAATCACAAAAAGTATTGGATGAATACTATTTGGAATTACATAATTATTTTGGATATTTCTATGTGGAATTTCATAAATACTATATGGAATTACAAAGAGACTATTTAGAATTACAGAAAGTATTGAATAAGAATAAATACTATTTGGAATTCATCTATTTTCTCAAAACATTAAGTCGCAATTTGAATAATGTAACGCAAGATGCAATTAACCAGCATTCATCAAGTTGGATAATGTGTCAAAAAGAATGTTTGGATCGCCCTATTTTTCGACCTGTTCAGATTAGAAATCCAAATTTTTTAAACACTTTTGTATTATCCAAAAAGATCGAATACTTTCAACAAAGATTAGAATATCTCTTGTCCATTTCCAAACAAAACAATTTTAAAAAGAGAGTGTTAGATCCAATTGAATTATCGACTATTCAACATTGGGGTTGGTTTGGGGATCCCAATGAATTTAATTATACTGGAATTAATAAGTTTATCTTGGAGAATATGAATCGTTCGAAGATTCTCTGGGCCAAGATTAATGAAAATGTTTGGGACAAGCTTAATGAAAATGGCACAAAATCTAAATCAATTCCTAATCTTGAATCCAAACAAACATTAAATGAGAAAAAATTGATAATTGAATTTATTATTGACGTCTTTGATAATGGAAAAAATTACATGGAATTATTGGAACTATTTAATAATGCGGGTCTTTCGGAAATATTTGATAATCAAGACAATTGGTTGAATCCTTTAAAACTCTCTAATCAAAATTCATTGAGAGCTTCTTTTCACAAAGCAAATACCTTTGAATTTTTAGATTACTTACACCGTCCTCGTCTTTTTTATAAAAAAAGATTGGCTTCTTACATGGGAAGGATTCATATCAAAAATAAGAATGTAACATATGGACAATTATTAAATTTATTTTTCATTCCTAACAATCTGGTTTCTTCGTCTATTAACGAAATGAGAGCTGTGTACTCAGAGAAAGAAACTATCTCACTCATAAAGTCACAAGTCAATATATTATTGGATAAATATTTATGTGACAAAGTGCTAATTCATGATTTGCATAAATCGTCTAATTTCTTTGATAAATTGAATTCTATTATTCGTAGAAATATTAATTTCTCGATTGAAGATATTTCTAAAACTCCTTTAATAAGCCTACAAATTGTCAATTTTGACAAAAACTCTTGCTATCCTTTTTTAAATAGTTCAGATTTAGAAGAAAAGACCTCTAGCCAGTATTCTCAAAATAGTTTTAGTTCAAACATAGATCTTATTCAAACTCAATCTTATCAAGATGATCTATTGTCCGAAATATCTTTGCGAATGAATCAATTTGCAGAAAAAGCAAAATATAGTTCAACAGAAAGAGATATAATAGAAGACAAAACTATAGGGGACTTTATGGAAGACGAAGCCATAGGTGAGTTTATGGAATTCAAATCCATAGGTGACTTTTTTGACAAAGAAAAACTAAAGTTAGTATTTTCAAAACTAAAGTGTTTTGGAATAATTTCTTTTAATCAAAATCAAATAAATATTCTTTTTGATCAAATAAAAAGAAATATTCTTTTCGAGAAATGGGGTTTGTTTCAAACACATAAGTCATGGTTGTGGTTTTTTACTTCCACAGGGTGGAAATATACTAAAAATCTATTTTTTACTCTTTTTCGAAAATCACAATTTGAATATTTTGTGGGCACTTTATCATAAATTTTGGAAAGTTCTAAAGTGGGAATTTAGAGATAAAATTGATCAAATTATCACAATATTAAATGATCAAATTCTCATAATATTAAATGATCAAATTCTCCCTATATTAAATAATCAAATTCTCCTGATATTGAATGATCAAATTATCCCTACATTCAATCTTATGTTATCCCGCTGGAGTATTGACAAAATATTGCAAGAAACAAATGACAAAGTATTTAGACAAGTACTTAAGGGAAAAGATCTATCAATATCATTTGATGTATGGAAATATATACATAATGTTCGGGAATATGATATTTTTCTTTATATCTTAATTGGGTTTTTCTTTTATATTTCCTCCAGAATTCCTTTATTGTTGATTAAGTTCTATAGGAACTTCTATCTCATCAGAGTTTTGCAGTATAATTCCTACTGCTTTGAGAGAGTAGGAGAAATGATTAGATCTTATAAAAGGCTTAGAAATTTTTCTAATTTAAATTGGTATGGTTCTTGGCTTACATTTGTGGACTATATCGAGCTGGACTCGGATCCTGATGATATAGGATTATCGCTACTATTGAAAATTTGGTATGTCAAAAATATTAAATGGTTGCGGCGGCGTTTTCGAGAATGCTGGAAATATCACTCACTTATAAAAACAATTTTGTACGAATTTGAAGTGGATGACTTTCTTTTGAGAGAAAATCGATTGTTTTTACTACAAGAAAGAATCTCTCAATTTGAATCGAAATTAACCCCCCCTATTGGTTTATTTCATGAATTTGAAAAAAAAGAACAGCCAGGACTTCTTTACTTTCGATATTTAGCTGAATTTATTCAGAGAGGCCTAACTCATAGAATAGGCTTAATGAATTCCGAATTAAATTCATTGTTTTTAGCAGAAATACTGATCTACACTGCTTTTTATCAGAAGATGACTTCCATCCCAATTCGCTCATTCTTATATGACCACGTTAGATTTTACCCACTCTACCCAGTACCGTCCTTTTCGAATCGAATTTTATTGATAGGGCCTAAGGAAACTGGACGATCCTACTTGGCTAAAAATTTAGCAGCAGATTCTTATTTACCTTTAATAAGAATATCTCCTAAAAGTTTTTTGAGGCAGCAAAAAATTCTGTCTCGCTATGAACCCGAGTATACATCTTCAGCTAAACAATCATACCTTGAGCATGAAAATATCCTCAGGTCTCTCGGCTGGTCAGGCAGGCCAAAAGACGTAGCTGAGAAGGAGTACTATGATAAAAAACCTCATAAGTTTTTGTATGATTGATTTTTGAATCCTAACCCTCCAGAGTATTTTTTGAGAAGAGTAATCCAATTCGTATTTGCACTCAAATTGGCAAAATTGATGTCTCCTTGCGTCATATGGATTCCAAGCATTCATGAACTGAATGATTACTTTTATCTTATTGCATTATTGGTAGAACTCCTTGGGGATCCATATAATCCGATTGATGGTGAAAAAGAAACCACCATCAAACAAAATATTGTTGTTATTGCCTCAACTGATATTCCAAAAAAAATTGATCCAGTTCTAATAAGTCCTCCTCGTAGTAAACGAAGATTCGATACATTTATCAATACTAAAAAGTTGCCTGCCCCATATCGAGAAAAAGAATTTCCTTTGCTTTTACGTAACAAAGGGCTCTACTTGAAAAAAGAATGGAACTGCTATGATGAATTTGGGTTAACTACCAAAGGCTTTACTACGCAAGATCTAGCAAAACTTGCTGATGAAATATTTCTAATTAGCATGAGCCAAAATACTTCAGCTATAGACAATGATATAATTGGAGTAGCTTTGTATAGATCAAATTGGGGTCCTTGTAATTATAATCTGAAGTTCAGTGAATTTTTTCAAGGACTTCCTTATAAGATAGGAAAAGCCATTATACAGAATAAACTAACGCATTAAAAAAATTCTCTAAGGCTTAATCTAGATTTTGAGGGTCGAAGGGCAAACTATTTGCATCAATGGTATTTAGAACCTTCAATTGCCGGAACAGTTGCAAAAGAGTTCACCGTATTCTATCATATTTTGGGTTACTTGGCCGGATCAGTAGCGCAAGATTGTTGGTTTTTATCGGAATCAAATAGAGAGAATTGGAATAATCCTTTTGATCCTTTCATTGAAAATGATTTCATTCTAGCTTTGAGTCTCTTACAGGGTCTTCTGGAAGAATTTCCATCGTTGGCAATATATCGGGGCAATTCTGATTACATAACAATTGCTCCTCAGTTCAAAAAAGATATGATGCAAAAAGGATTATCTTCTATACTAGATAAAATCGTTTTATCTAAAGAATTAAGAAATTCCTACGGAAAAGAGGACGAAACTCCTATAGTTTGTGATTCTAGGACCTGGCCTTTTAGTTTTATTCGCAGCAATCGATTTGAGCATATAAAAGATATAACAATAGAAAATCCATTATTGGATTATCTTCACCTGTTTGGAGGGTTTCAAGAAAGACCGACCCGTCTTTCTAGCTTATATTGGAAGAAATTTCTAATGTCTGGCCCCGACTTCCGGCCTCTTTATGCTGGGAAGGACGATATTATAGAAAGAAAGACAGCTACTTTCTGGGAAGCAAAATTACTATACAAAAAGTTTCAAAGGATGGTAATATATCAATTTGACACAGAAGAGTATGCAATGGAGTATAAACCTTTAAATACACCAGTAATCTGTATAGCTTGTCGATTTCTTTGGGATCCCGTGAGTATTCGCTTTTTAAATAAGCACTCTTCTTTTGAACGAAGAGAACTTTTTGCTTCTAAAGAACTTGTGAAGAGCATTTATATTACTTATTCTTCAACAAGAGAGCTAAATATCAGTATTAAAAAAATGTTAAAGTCTATTCTAAAGCGTAAAAAGGTGAGAAAAATAGCCCTAGGAATCAAAATTCAGACTAATGATGACGATTTACCTCTTAATATTAAAATGGAAGAAAAAGAAAATTTTGAAAATTTCAAACGCTTTCAAGAAATTGGTACCCGATTGAAACGTGTATTACCTTATCCCCAATCGGTGATAAGTAAACATTGGTTCCGTGAAAAAACACGGGATGATAAATTTAAACAACGTTTGCTCAAGGGAGAAAGGGAAAATATAGATTTATTATCTAATGAATCTCTTACTTATAAAACTCTATCCGAAAGTTATGAATATTTATCAAATTTATTCTTCTCTAATAGAATGTTATTTAAACAAATGATCGATACATTATTAAAAACAAAATGGCTTTCTACGAATGCCATTGATTGTTTATTGGCGGAAGGATTAAATAACAAAAAAAAAGCCTAGATCTTTCATTCATTTTGTTCAAATTTGATCGGTCCGAATTTTGTCTTTAAAACTTTTCCAAAAAATAAAATCGAATTAATATAGTTTAATAGTAGTACTCTCGATTAATTCAACTTGATTTTTTGAACAATGGCAATTGAATTACTCATTCAATTGCCATTAATTAATTATAATGTCTAATATAACTATTAAATTAAATATTGAATATGTATGCCTTGAAGAGGACTCGAACCTCCACGCTGTTTAGCACGACATTTTGAGTGTCGCGTGTCTACCATTCCACCATCAAGGCATTCAAGAAGCTGATTTTATTTCATCGAATACTTGACAATATGATTGTTTTGTCATATAATATTTAATCGAATATTTGATTTTATTTCATCAAATACTTGCCAATATCATTGTTTTGTCATATAATATTTAATCGAATATTTGATTTTATTTCATCGAATACTTGACAATGTCATTGTTTTTTCATATAATAGAGTGAGTTGAGTTCAATAGTGGAAGAGAAAGTGGATCGGTTTGACAACACAATATCATTGTTTTGTGATATAATAAAGTGAGTTTAGTTCAATAGTGGAAGAGAAAGTGGATCGGATAGAATATTCTGTTTAGCTTATTAAATGAAATGGTTGAACGACACCTTTAGAAATATGATTTATTTTCTATTAATAAGTCAATAGTCAATTTTGGATATCTTGATTAACATAACATAAGATTGAGAATCACCGTGATTCTATTTTAATAGCCCTTAATTAAGGAGATTCGGCAGGTAGGACACATATATGAGATAAGTAACCATATACTTATAGTGCTATCATATACAAAAAATGATCTATGGTAATATATTGATCTATGTAATACAGTTAGGGAGTAGATTCGATGTTGTCGTTAATCTCTGTATATAGATTTGGAGTGTTATCTAATGATCTATCTAAGACAGTTTCTAAATATTTCCATGAAATAGAAATAGGTTAGTAATCTAATTCTATAGAAAAATTGTCATATTAAATAAAAAAATGATCCGAATGTTATGTTAATAACGTTAAAATCATAGTCTCATGAATGAATAAAAAAAAAGTTCTATTCCATTTTCTATTCTATTAATTATAAATAACTAATATAGTATAAATAACTAATATAGCCTAACGGCGGGAGGAAAAGAGACTATGCTTAATTACATCATACCGTGGGTTGAAAGATCCACTCCGGTTCTATTATTTGGAGTTTATTATGGTTTTTTAGCAACATTGCCAATTGGCCCGGCCCAGATGTATTTTATTCGATCTTTGTTAATTCAAAACAAAGTCATCGACAACAGAAAAATTGTTCCTGCAGGGAATTTGATTCTTAGTGGTTCTTTTGTGGCACAACTGGTGGTCTTCTCATCCATATACGTAGCGCCTATTTATGCGAGTATTTGGAAACCCCATTTGATGGCAACCATGCTTTACCCCGTTTTATTTTTTGTTATTTTTCAAAGAGCTTTGTTTCGGAAACACCCTTGGCTTCAAAATCTGGCAGTAGAATTCTTTATTGGAGTCGCTTTACAACTGCTAAACCCCGCCCTTTTTGGTAAATCTATCTATACCCGATTAATCAATTTGATGCTATTCAGATATAGCGAAAACTTTTTATTTCTGCTGAGTACCGCAGCCGGATGGTTGAGCAGACAAATTCTTTTTGTAAAAATGACGAAAATTTTTTGTTCACGGGTGGAAAATGATGTTCTCTTAAAAAGGGATAGAAGGGGAGAATTTTTCGCCTTCAGTTTTCAAATTATTTTCTTCGGCTATGCCATGGTGGCATGCTACGGCAGGAATCCTTCTCTCATTGCTACTAAATGGACTGATTCAAGGACGTTCATTCACGGTCCTCGAGAAGAACTTGAAGAACTATCATTAGACTTATCTGGTAAGAAAGGCTCTTTTAAGACATCTAACAAGAAAAAAAAACATAAGAAACACAAGCCTAAGACACCGCCTAAGACCCCTATTAATATTCAAAAAAATGAGGAGAATGTTAAGAAGCCGTCCATTCCTTTGCCTTCTTCTTTTAGACCGCTAGTGAAATTTTTATCTGATGAATTGAAATTGCACGTTGACAAAAAAAAAATATTACCTTTTATAATCAAAAGGTGGCCATTAATAGTGTTGGATTCTAATCGGTTTAACGACCCCCTTCGATACGTGAGTATAGGAGATTATATTCTGCGTGGCCCTGTGAGGAGCCAAGTTGCTGAATATTTCTTTGATGTTTGTCTCAGTGATGGCCATCAAAAAATTTCTTTCACAGCTCCGCCAAGTATCTCTTTTTTTGCCAAAATGGCAAACTTGGGTGATCAAAGTCTTGATTCAAATCAGGATCACCTTGATGAATGGATAGAAAAAAAATGGGAGAGGAAAACTTCTTTAGGCGAAGAGCTTGAAAATAGGGTGAGAGCTCTAAGCAATGGATCTCCTATTGTCAAAATTCTTGAAAAGAGAATCAGATTTAAAAAAACAAAAGATAAAAAGCGTCTTTCAGAAGTTGATGATCCTTTACTTAGCGGGCCATTCCATGGGTCAATGAATCAATTTCAATTTAAGTCGCCTTGGATGCTTTATTCGGAGGAATACTTGAAAGAGCAAAAAGAGAAATTGTCAGAATCTAAGAACCAGGGTTCTACCACTAAGAACCATGATTCTACCAATAAGAAGGATGATTCTACCAACCGACTTCTTCGATTTTCTTTAATTCGACCAGAAAATAAAGAAAGAATCGTTCAACCGCGAATCAAACTTATTTCAAAATGGTGGATAGATAAAATTCGTATGGTCTTATTAGAAGAACAGAACAGAAGAAAATGGTTAGATGAATCTACTTTGGAGGACTTAAAGAAGAAATATGATCAAAATTATCCTAAAAATTTCTCTTCATTAGAATATGTTTTCAACACATTGGTCTCGGCGCCTTTAAAGGAAAGAATAGAAAAAGACATTGCTTCTTATGAGAAAAAATTGTTAACAAATTATTTGTTGCATATTTTTCTTGAAACTACGGGTACCAAATGGGAATTGCTTCTTAGTGTTCTTCCTACCGAGCAGGCTTTGCTTTATGAGCGACTTTTTGTGATTAATTCGGACGAATTATCAAACTATCGATTATCTATGGATATTGAAATATCAGAGAAGGATATTCTGAAGGATTTCGCAGATATTTTAGAAGAGGATCCACCTTCTTCTAATAAGGAACATACTAAGGATAAAGAACATAAGAGCGATAAATCAAATATTCATCTTGATGAATATTTCTTTGAAAAAGAACAATCTGAGCAAGATATGAGGGATTTCGCAGATTTTCATGAACTTTATGTTCTTTATAGCAAATTAATAGAACAGGTAAAAACCCGTCTTGATGATTACGAACCTCGAATTCGAGATTTTAACAGGTTTGTTGTTCCTAAATTGCCCTCTACCCTAGTATCTGGAGTTCACGACCCTATGGCTGTCAAAGATTGTCTCGAAGTTCGCCCAAAAAAAGCTCGGCAGTTAATAATTATAAACCCCTTTGAGAGGCTCCAGGAAAAGGAAGAACACGAGAAAGAAGAGGAGGAAGAACCAAAGAATGAGGCCTTAGAAACAACAAAGGCCTTAGAAACAACAAAGGCCTTAGAAACAACAAAAAAAGGGTTGTTTAAACCTTTAGCTCTTGAAGAAGAAACTCTTGAACAAGAAGAAGCGGACAATGGGGGGGATGAAGAAGAGGATCCTGTATCCAAAGATATATACGTCTTTAGTTATCCTTATGAAGGATATTTTCGTCGAGATTTGGTAAAAGGAGCTATCCGTTTTCAACGACGAAAAGTTTCAGCAATCAACCATTGGATACCGAGACCAGAGTCGATTCTTTTCGGGAGACTAAGATCAATGACTCAAAAGTCATCACATCACAAACCTGTGCCTAAGAAGGACAAAAAAAAGAGAAGAACTCCAAGATCCTTAAGAATTCGCGAACAATTTTTGGAAAGACGCGAAAGACGAAAAGAAGATCGTCGCCGCCGAACACAGCAAACCTTCGACGGGGAAGTGATTCACTATGTCAGAGCTGCTCTCTTGTTTACTCATACGTATTTAAGGAAACGATTGTATTTGCCTACTTTGATAATAGCTAAAATTATTGGTCGTATTTTACTGTTTCAAGTTCCCGAATGGGAGCAAGATTGGAAAATCATGGAAAAGGAATCATATCTCAAATGTAATTATGATGGATATGAATTGATGGACCCAGATGTCCCGAAAAAGTTCCTAAAAGATTACATCAAAGAAGGTATTCAAATCAAGATTGTATATCCTTTTCGCTTAAAACCTTGGTATGAACCTAATTCTGTTGAGACTGAAAAAAAAACAACAGGATACTTAACTATCTATGGTATAGAAATTGAATCACCTTTTGGTAATCCACCAAACGTACCTTCTTTTTGGAAACCTATTGGCAAATGCATTTGGAATTATACGTCCGATCGGGCAAAACCTATTATCGAACCTATCCGCGAATTGATAAATCTTATCTGCGAATTTCTAAATGAAATACAAAAGATAGGAAAAGAAATAAAAAAGATGGTAAAGGCAATAAAGGAAAAGGTTGAGCAAAAGTTTGAGCAAAAAATCAACCTAGATACTAGGAAAGAAATAAAAACTATTCGGACTAGGCCTACATCTAATATTCAATTTTCTTTAGAAATAGTAGAAGATGAACCATTTTCAATTCAGATGGAACAAAATTTGGATCTTCCAGATCCAGATGATTGGACAATCACAATGAATGATCGAATCAACCAAATGAATGAGGAGTATCGCTTCAATCTAGATATTTATAATAAATTGAAAGCTGATTTTAAACAGAGAATGGATCAACCTTCTCCTAACATAAAATCCAAATTGAAAAAAGAGTGGATTCAAATCAAAATTTGGCGTTCGTGTTTACAAAAGAAAAGTCTTTGCTTCATCAAGAAGAAATTGCCGTTTTTTATGAAAGTTATTCATTTTAGGGTGAAATTGCTCCTTATTGATCTCAAAATAAGTATGTTCAATATGATCGAGTCAAATTTGGAATTTTGCATGCAATTGAGTAGAAGTTTTGAAACAATTAAAAAAATATTCAATAGCAATCATCCAATTAGCAAAAACGTCGAATCCAAATGCCAAGGAAAAGAAATTTCACTAGCATACATTTTTCATCAAATATGGAAAGAAATAAGAAATATGAAAGGGTTATATGTCAAAGATTTGATAGAATCAAGAGCATCGTCCCCTTTTATAAAAAAAAATGTGAAAGAATTTTTGGGCTCACAAGGAATATTGGATTGCAAGCATCCTGGAGAGTTAACGATTAACCATTGGAAGCAATGGTTAAAATGGTGTGCTGGCTACAGAATAGCTCCACACAGAAATAAAAAACGTAAACATATTATTGGCAACCGGTTGGGATGGACTGAATTTGCATCGTTTTTGGGAGAGAAGCGCTTTGCCACTTTTATGGCATGACTTAAGAACCGGATCAAACGTCACAGATATGATATTTTGGCATATAGTTATCTGGATCATATGAAAGAGAATAATCATGGACCCGCAATTCAATATATACCGGAACCGGATTATCAAGCTATTACTAATTTTCAAAATCCCAGTTTTTGCAAGAAGAAGAAGAAGAGGAAGAAGAAGAAAAATGATTCTTCTTGGAAAAAGTTTTTTTCTTCCAAAAAGAAAAAAAAGAATTGTGATTCTTCCAAACCCAAAAAGAAAAAGATGACTGTCGATAAATTTTGCGCGGAAACTAAAAAAAAGTATTACAAGAAAAGTCGATATTACAAATTCCAATTCTGGTTGTTCCCAGATATTAGAAAAAAAATAAAAAAAGCAAAAAAACTTGGTGACGTTTTTCCTTCGAATATCATAAGAAGACAGATTAAACACATGTGGAAATTTCGAGAAATCCAAATACCAAAAGATTTTGATGTTGATGCTTTCGTTATAGAAAGTCTTCGAAAGAAAGAAGAGGAAAGGCAAAGAAAAGCCGCGGCTCGACAAGAAATTAAGGAGGCCCGAAGAAAACGAAAAAGAGGAGAGACTTCAAATAAGAGAAACACGGCGCAAAAAATTAGAGGCGGCCACTTCTCCAGAAGAAGTCGATAGATTGACAAGCGCATTCAAAGTAGAAGATGAAATAAATAAGAAGCAAAGAAGGCGGGAAGCAAAGAAAAGACTTCTCAAGGAACAGAGAGCTAGACAACTAGCAAAAATAGCTACCGAAAAAGAAAAAGAGAAAAAAAGAGAAGAGAGGAGACGTAAATTGATCGCATTAAGTCGGAAACGTAAATCTTCGAATTCGAAAAGATCAAAAAAATCGAGAGATTTTCTAGTTCGAGACCTCTGTGATATTTATCATCCAAAAAGAAATATTGATCTAATCAATAGAGAAAAAGAAGAAGTCCGAATAGCAATAAAGGAGATTTTTTTGAGACAAGATGCTAATAAAGCGTCACAGGGTGATAAGAAAGCATGGGACTGGGTTAAATCAAAATTGGATGAGACATACGAAGTAGACAAACCTTCCAAAACCAAGACCAAACCCAAGAAAGCCGATGAACAAGAGATAGATTTCAGAACTGCCAAAACTAAATATCTGAAAGAACAGAAACGCTTCCAACGGGAGGCAAAATGCCTTGCAAGGAACGAAGAGTTAAAGGAGGAGATAAAACTTAGGGGAGAAGAAGTAGTGGAACCACAATTAGAAAAAGACAAATTAGCCTATCGAGAAATGGCCAAAAATATTTATACTTGGAGAATGAAATTCGAGCTCGAAAAACTGCCGCTAACTCCTTGGGTTCACAAGTTCAAACATGCGGCTCATTTTTTTGATAAGAAAAAATTAGGCAGCAAAACTGCGGCAGCTAACTTAGTTTTTCCATATGCCGAAAAGGGAGATCTTGACTTTGAATTATTGGATACTGTATTGTATCTCAAAAGTGTCTTCCCGAAACATAATGATATACGTAGAATTTTTTGCGAGGCAGCCCGAAGATCTATTCCACTTGTACCGAGGTACTTTGATGACTGATTCTTTGTATATAAAATTGCAAGTCTTTTATTCAAACTAAAGAAGAAAAAGATTAATGTCAATATTTTTGATAGATCTCAACGACGAAGAACAAATGAAAAGATTTCAAGTTCTTTCATTTTCGAAGATCTTTTTCTTCCAAGACGTCGTAGAGAATTTCGAATTTTGAATCTTTTGAATCTGGAAAACCATTTGGATGAGAGTGTAAGATTAAGTAGTCAAGAGATACTAAATGACCAAGGTCTAATGAAAAACAATGAACATCTGATCGTAGATACAAGGCAAAAGATAAGACATTTTCTTTGGCCTCATTATCGATTCGAAGATCTTATTTGCATGAATAGATTTTGGTGGAATACCAATAATGGTAGTCGATCTGCTATGTTGAGGGTACGCATGTATCCTAAAATAGATCATTGGGAACATATTCAAAGTAATTTGTATTTTCTAAGGCTAAAGCACAGTTTTATTTCGATAAGAGAGATTGTTAAAAAATTTGGAAATCATGCCAAAAGTTTATTGGGTACGAAACAGTCGCCGGTTGCTGGACAAAACGAAGCTCTAAATGAAGTAAAGCATAAAAAAGAAGACTCTTTTTGCAGCATAAGTTCGTCCCTTCCTTCTGACCCCTCCCCGTACAATGAACTTCTTACGATACTCAGAAAAATAATAAGTTCGCTTAGAGATTCTATTAGGGGATGGATAGGTTCACTTTTGTCTAAACTTAGAGCTTTTCTTATCAAACGGATAAGTTCGCTTAAAGATTTTATTATCAAATCAATGAGAGAACTTTTTTCTAAACTTAAACTTAAATTGAAAAGATTTCTAAATACGCTTAAAAAGAAACTGAGAAAATTGATAGATCCGCTCATAAATAAGTTGGAAACTCAACGTATCAACTTTATGAGGTTTCTAACAAACCTTATAAATGAAATTAGAGTGAAACTCGTCAATTTTCTAAGTTTCCTAAGAGATATAATAGACGGGCTATTAGCTAAGCTAGAAAAACCTAGACGTTTCAGTCGTTGGATGAAGTTTTTTTCTTTGATTACAAAAGTTTTAAAGGCATATCAAATTTATGTGACTATAGTTGAATATTGGAAGTCTTCAAGAAGGTAAAAATCAGTTATATGGCTGGTTGCTTTAGTAACTTACTAAAGCAACCAGCCATAGCTGTGTAAGCCTATTCCCAATAAATCAACGCCTAAATAACATGTCCAAACTAGAATAAATCCTACAGAAGCAACAATCGCCGGTTTTTTTCCTTTCCAACCCCTGTTTATTCTAGTATGTCAATATATTGCAAATAGAATCCAAGTTATTAATGCCCAAGTTTCTTTTGGATCCCAGCTCCAATAAGATCCCCATGCTTCGTTGGCCCATACTGCCCCGGAAAGTATACCTATAGTTAAAAGAGAAAATCTTAGACTAATAGTATGATAACTTAATTGATCTAATTGGTTAGTAAACACCCATTTACGATAATTTCTAAGTGAAAGGTAAAAAGCCTGTTTCAATTCTTTTTTTTCTTGGTCGTGTGAATACCAATTTTTATTGAAGAAAAAAGAATTTTTCACATTAAGAAAAATCTTTTGATTTATTTGGGACGCAATAACCAATAAAGATATGGATGATAGGGATCCACATAAAAGAGTTGCATAACTGAGCAATATCATACTTACATGCATCATTAACCAATGAGATTGTAAAGCAGGTACTAACATTGCAGATTCTTGCATTTTATCCGAAAGACCTAAAGTAGCAAAACCATGAGTTAACATAGCACTTGGCGCGGTGATTGCACCTAACCACCAAGCATACTGGCCCCGTATTTGTATAACTATATGAATCATGGAGGAAGTCCATGAAAGGAACATGAATGACTCATACAAATTACTTAACGGTAAATGCCCCGAATAGAGCGAACGGGAAACTAATACTCCCGTTATACAAATACACGTCACTATCATGCCCTTTCCTCCTGAATTACTTAGTTTTTCACTTTTATAAATTAAGGTTCCCGAATAAATAAGAGTAATCACAAAAGTAAGAGAAAAAGAGACATGAGCTGATATATGTTCTAGAGTTATAAATATCATAATAAACCAATTTATTTTTTCATTTTAATATAGGATTCGTTTCGTAAGAAAAAGATAAAATCGATTGATATGTAATAAATCATATTGACATAGATCGAACAATGATAGTCATTTATTATATAGGTACTCCATATATAATAGATATCTATAGATATTAGATATGGAAGGGATACTAAACTATAGTATTTTATTAAACAATAATGCCGCCACTCGGATTCGAACGGAGATGCTCTAGCGCTGCTGCCTAAGAACAGCGTGTCTACCATTTTCACCATGGCGGCTTTTTTTCTCATATATCTAATATATTCTATCTGACCTATATTTGACTATCCTTGTTTGCGAGACTGCTAATAACAAGAATAGCCTAGTTGTCCCAACTTCGATGTTGGTCATTATAATGGAGTATGGTGCAGTTTGGTAGCGTGCCACTTGGGGATGGTGGAGGTCGTAGGTTCAAATCCTTCTGCTCTGAAACCCATAACTAACTTTTGAGGGGATAAAGGCTGCTCAGGCTAGGAAGGCCTAGTAGGATACTCACGATCCTTGGGGTCTTTACGATGATGATGAAAACTTTCATCATTGTCATGACCAATTTCATGGTCATCATCATGACCAATTTCATAGTCATCATCATGACCAATTTCATAGTCATCATCATGACCAATTTGATAGTTATGCTCACTATAATCATTGTCCTGACCAATTTGATGATTATCCTCACTATAATCATTGTCCTGACCAATATGATAGATATGATCATATCTATCATCATTGCTATAACGCATTTTACGTTCATGATAATTATAATTGCCAAAAAAAGACCATAGATTTGCCATTCCTTCTGCGCCTATTTCATCGATAAGACAAACACTTTTTGCGTCCTCTGGTTCTAGAAAAATATCTCTTTCTAAGAGACATTCAATTAGTTCGGGTTCTTGCCTTGTCCTTCTTATATAAGTTTCCAAAATATAAGTCCGCAATAGGCTCATAAACTCTGCATCGGAGCCGGATTCGTCGTGGCGACGATGATCATAAGGAGACATATGAGGTTGATGAATCATCATATGACCATTTTCGCTTAATACTCGTTTAGTAAATGCCCCCCCCCGTGTAGAAGGAAAGCTCCCATTGAAGCATTTAACCCGAAGCCTGCTGTATATACCTCCCCTATTACGAATTGCATAACATCATAAATAGCTATTCCCTGTAGCATTCCTCCACCTCGACAGGAAATAAAAAACATGTAGTCTTTTGTTTTATCTTCTTGATTTAAATAAATCATGCATTTAATTATTTGGTCAGCAAGTTGTTTTTCTAGCGCTCTAGCTAAAAAAAGGTATCTTCCAAAAAAGAGTCTGTAATATATTTCCACCCACATTTCCTCTTCTTGGAGTTTTTTTGGTTTTTTTTTTTTTTTGGTGTTTTTTCTTCTGGGTTTGGGCTTTCTTCTGGGTTTGGTTTTTCTTCTTCTGGGTTTGGTTTTTCTTGTTCTGGGTTTGGTTTTTCTTCTTCTGGGTTTTGGTATTCTTCTGGGTTTTGGTCTTCTTCTTCGTTTTGGTCTTCTTCTGGGTTTTGGTCTTCTTGGTCTTCTTCTGGGTTTTGGTCTTCTTCTTCGTTTTGGTCTTCTTCTTCGTTTTGGTAGTCTTCTGGGTTTTGGTCTTCTTCTTCATTTTGGTAGTCTTCTGGGTTTTGGTCTTCTTCTTCATTTTGGTAGTCTTCTCCTTTTTCTCCTTTTTCTCCTTTTTCTCCTTCTCCTTTTTCTCCTTTTTTTCCTTTTTTTCTTTTCCTCAGATATGGAACTCTTGGAATGCCCGTTAAATTCAAGCTCATTACATACTTACTTACATACTTACTTACTTACTTATTTACATACATCAAAAAAGCTACATATCATCTTCTTCTTCCGAAGAAATAAGAAGCTGTATAGGTATTATACAAATTCTAATTTACAGGACAAATTGGATGTTATAATAATCCTTCATGATTTTGTTTTGTCTACTCTCTATCTATTATTAATTTTAATTGAAGAAAAAGACGTTCATCATTTGCTGCTTAGATTGCAACAGAAGAATAATTTTGAGTTTGTTGGATAGGACATAATATTTTATATGACCACTCTATTCGTTGTTTCTAATGGTAATATAGAACTTGTACGGAAAAACTTAATGTCATAATAAAGCATTCTGACTAAAGATGCTACCATTAAACGTATGTATGAATCCAATACGAAAGTTAATAATGGTTTAGATATAGTCTAAACCAGTAACGCTAAATAGAATTAAAGTGCCGACTATTCAACAACTTATTAGAAATGCGAGACAGCCGATAAGAAAAAGAAAAAAATCTCCTGCTCTTCGAGGATGTCCTCAACGGAAGGGAGTATGCGCTAGGGTGTATGTGCGACTCGTTTGGATCAGAAGCTGAAACGGACCAGGAAATTGAACAATAGTTTTCTTTTGTGAAAAAGTACAGATCTATCAGTTTCCTTGTACCAGGGAAAATGAAATTTCTGGTTTAAATTGATGCAAATCCAATCACCTTTACGTAGGATGAAAAGCACTTCCTCATTGGTAGCGAATGGTCATCAATCCATTGAGCGAGGAAAAAAAGTAATTTAAAAAAACATAAAGATTATGTTTATATTGCTGCGAGAACGGACAAAAGGTCAGCTATCTTGCGAACTCTCACAAACAGATGTCGTTACTGTATCTATAAATCTTTAGAGTCTTTGTAATTCGGGGGGGAAGAGTAGAGCTAGAGATGGTAAAATATACAAGTTACCAAATACTCATCTCATATCTTAGGGCTCCGACGTATAGAGAGGACCTTACCGTTAGAGAAATAACCATAGAAACGAAGAAATCCATAAGAGAAAAAGAAAATAATAATATATATGTATATAGATTATTTTGATTACTTAAATGCAAGGTCCAATCCCCTGCCTACTTGGAAGGTGCCTAACTGAAAGGAATTATGGTTGGGAAGGTTAGAGTAGCAAAAGCCATTGGAGTCGTATATTTTATACATTAGAAAAATCAGTTTTATATTACTTAAAAAATGATTGATCAAAAAAGAGATTAGTCTTCTATGAAGAATCAACTTCAATGACCAGAGTTAAACGTGGGCATATCGCAAAAAAATGTCGAAAAAAGATTCTTGCATTTGTATCAGGCTCTCGAGGAGCCCATTCAAAACTTTTTAGGACTGCTAACCAACAAAAAATGAGAGCTTTAGTTTCCGCTCACCGAGATAGAATTAAGCGAAAGAGAGATTTTCATCGTTTGTGGATTACTCGGATTAATGCAGCATCCCGTGCTAATGGATTCTCCTATAATAAATTTATACAATTTTTATACAAAAGGCAGTTGCTTACAAATCGTAGAACACTTGCACAAATAGCTGTATTAAATAATAATTGCTTCTCTATGATGCTCAAAAATATTCCTATATTATGAAATAGTAACACCCAATCTCCCGGGGAAATTTTCCGGGAAACTAAAGACAGTACGAAAATGAATTCGGAATGACTTGGATAATGAAATTCATTTCATTTTATTTATAGAAAGAGAAAAAAATCTGCACTATCTTTGTTAGATATCCCAGCTCGAATTAAATGGAGGAGTCTTAAGCTCTAATTACTTTTGAATTGAAAGAAAGAAAGGGTATCAAAGATAGAATATGAGCTTGTTTAATAGCTCTAGCTATTAAGCGTTGTTTTTTCAACGTTAATCGATTCCTTCGACGAGATAGTATTTTTCCTTGCTCACTAATAAATCGACTAATTAAGCTAATATTTTTATAATCCATTTGCTCTCCGGGCGATAAACGTCTTCGAAAAGAATGCTGATTTGGAGAAAATCGCTTAGATGCATTTCGAAAAGATGACTTAGATCTATTTCTCAATTTAGATCTACTTCTCAATTTAGATCTACTTCTCAATTTATATCTACTTCTCAATTTAGATCTATTTCTAAACTTATTAGATCTATTTTGAGAATATGGTTTATATGTATTCCGAAAAGATGGCTTCATTTTATTCATAGTTTGTTTTATGAACCTTTCAAATACTATTTATTTTGTTTCAAAATATTTCGAAAAGAAATATTAACAGTGACTTGTTAATATATATATATACAAAGATAAAGAAATCAATATCTTCAATATATATTTCTATTTCTGGGCAGAAATGTTAGATTCAATCTATTTTTTGATTTCTCCATGAATGGTATGCTTGGAACAAGAAGGACAAAAATTTTTTAATTCCAATCGATTAGGAGTATTGCGTCGATTTTTTTGAGTCGTATATCTAGAAATACCCGTTGATTTTTTTTCAGCACTGTCTTGGGTACAACTAGTACATTCTAAAGTAATCGTTATTCTTACATTTCCACCCTTGGCCATATAACTTACTTTTGGTATTATATGTACTTCTTTTCAATTTGGAAAAAAAAAAGAGAAGAAAGAGAAAGGGATAGAAGTTGTCTTAAAAATGATTAAAGATTTTATTACTTAATTCATTCTCGTAATAAAATCTTTAATTAAGATTTTCAAGTAGTTTACTATTTGAGGAACTTTTGGATCTATATTTTTACTTTTATCTTAATCCTAACTTCACCCTCACCTTCTAAAATTTTCTTTATCCAATAAGAAAAGGAAATGAATCTAACATCATTTTTTTATTTTGGGTTCGCAGGAAAGCGAAAAAAATGAAAGTTAAAAAAAGGGAAAAGTCAGAGCATCTGGGAAAAAACGATTTATCTCAATTAATAAACTGGATAAAAATACCAAGCATAAAGTAGCTAACACAGGCGTTGTGGAAAGATATGTTTTTATATCTTGCATTGTTTTTAAGTTCTCCTTCTCAAGAATGATAGATATATCATATGGTCAACTACACCCGTAGTTTACGACTATCTGCAAACAGATATTTGTATTTGGTACAAATTATTTTTTTTTTTTACAATATGATATGAATGATAGTAATAACTATGTAATAGTAAGTAATCAAGTACTGTCAATAAATAGACATCTTTTACATTATATCTTCCGTATATACAGTCTATTCACGTGCGAAGGTAGATAAATGTGGAAAACAAAATTCAATATTTTTAATATAAAATATTGAATAAAAAATACTCACGATTAAAAGGGATGTAGCGCAGCTTGGTAGCGCGTTTGTTTTGGGTACAAAATGTCGCAGGTTCAAATCCTGTCATCCCTACCCTTTTTTATGCTAAATCTTCCATAAAAAAAGTAAAAAGTCGAGTGATAGTTATTTAATTCAATGAAACATCGAAATAATCTTTTCTTTCAAGAAAAAAAAAAAGAAGAAAAAGTGCTCTTAGTTCAGTTCGGTAGAACGCAGGTCTCCAAAACCTGATGTCGTAGGTTCAAATCCTACAGAGCGTGATCCTGTGTTTTTTTTTCTTTTTTCTGATCGATCTTCTTGTCACTTAGACTGAAAAAGCTAATGGAATCTGATCCCTTAGAATCAGTAGGAGACCCGTTCATAATATGGTTCTAAATCAAATATCCAATATATCGCCGCATCGGTACTGTAAATATGCAGTTACAAATAATCCAGCCAAAGTTATAGGAATTAGACCTAACACAATTCCGGATAACAAAACTTCAATCATATTTTTTTTATTATGAAAAAGAATAGGTAAGGGTTAATAGCTAATCTACATAGTACCTCAAATTGACTTGGAATCTCAATTCCTATTGAGGTTATTTTCTATTTCAAATAAGTTCTATACTGTTTAACCCAATGAATAAGACTGAGGTGAAAATAAGAAAAACTAATAAAAAACCAAAATAACTAATTATAGTAAGCATGGAAGAAATCAATAAAAAAAAAACAATGATTGATACGTATTTTTGTCAGGCAATTACCTCAATTTATTCTTTAGGAGTAGAAAAAATAGTTTCAATAAATAGATACAAAGTTAGTATTGAATATCTAATAATGATGTTATCAACAAACATAGAAGGAATATACAATAAAAAGATATTCTATTATAAAAAAGTAAAAATGAAATCCCCACCTATAAAATAAATACCAATTGTGTAGAAATTTAATTAATGATCCTACTCCTTTTCTATATTAAGTAAAATTATATTGCTATGTTAGAAGCAGGCTAGCTATACTTAATATACTTCAAATATACCCTTGGTATCATATTGACAATCAAGCAAGGATTGTAGAAAATATCAGTAGTTTTCCATTTCCTGATCTCTTTCTTTCATGGGATCAATTTACCCTTGATTTTAGAATAATATAGGGAGCTTAGCATGTCTGGGAATACGGGAGAATGCACTTTTGCTGACATTATTACTAGTATTCGATACTGGGTTATCCACAACATTACTATACCTTCTCTATTCATTGCAGGTTGGTTATTTGTCAGTACGGGTTTAGCTTATGATGTATTCGGGAGTCCTCGGCCAAATGAGTATTTCACAGAAAGCCGACAAGAGGTTCCATTGGTAACTGGCCGTTTCGATTCATTAGAGCAACTCGATGAATTTACTAGATCTCGATCTTTTTAGGAGGTATTAATGACTATAGATAGAAGCTATCCAATTTTTACAGTTAGATGGTTGGCCGTTCACGGGCTAGCTGTACTTACGGTTTTTTTCTTGGGATCAATATCAGCAATGCAGTTCATACAGCGATAAACTTTATTATAAACTAAATCACGGAGCTATTTATGACACAATCAAACCCAAATGAACAAAATGTTGAATTGAATCGTACTAGCCTCTATTGGGGGTTGTTACTTATTTTTGTACTTGTTGTTCTATTCTCTAATTACTTTTTCAATTAGGAACAGTAATAATCTTTTTTCTTACCCAATTGAATTTGGTGAGATCTAATATTTCTATGTATTATTATTTATGCCTCATGAATACTTTTTTAAAATGTGAAAGGAAATAATAAAAATGGGCGGAAGGATCCCTCTTTGGTTGATAGGTATTTTAGCTGGTATTCTCGTTATTGTTTTAATAGGTTTTTTTTTTTACGGTTCTTACTCCGGCTTAGGTTCCTCCTCGTAGCGAAAAAACTGCCTTATATTATGATAAGAGATAGACAATGTAAGGAATACTATAAAAATTGAAGCAAAACTCTGAAAAGAGATAAAAAAGAGATAGAAAAGTGAAAACTTAAAAAATAAAGATAAGATCTTACCTTTCTTTGAACACAAAGAAGGGTAAGATTTTATCTTTACTTATTAAGTTTTTTTTATAAGTTATAAAATAAGCGAAAATAGCAAGCCAAGATTACTAGATTCTCTCCTTTCTTCTATTTGTTTATTTGTTTTGAATATGATAAATGAAGGTGAGAAAAGATAACATGCATATGAATATTGATTAATATTGAATATCGCGCATAACTAGGGAATTAACTCCAAAACTCCAAGTTTGTTCCGGAATCACTCATTATTAAAATAGGCAAATATTTATTTAATATCTCCTCATCCTTCACAATATATTCGAACAGAGGGAAGGGGAAAACGAAGGATTATGGAGAAGTATTACTTTATTGTTGCCATTTTGTATTTATTATACATTAATTGCATTAATCTAATCATTCATAAGATAGAGATTCAAATCTTTTATGCGCCTAAAAATTCATTTCGACCAATTGAACTTTCTCAAATTGTTTCTTTTTAAGAACCAGAAATATCTGTGCTAAAACGACAGATGCTAAGAATAATAAAAGACCTTGAACACGTAAAGGATCTTGAAGTACTATTTCTGCATTTTCCTGACCAGATCCACCTACATTAGGGTTATTCGTTAACGATTGATCCGCCTTGATTAATTCGCCTTCTGAAACAAGAAGTTCCGGTCCCGGAGGTACAAAGTCTACCACTTGTCGACCGTCCGATGGATTATCAATAGTTATTTGATATCCACCTTTTCTTTACGTGCAATTTTACTTATTTTACCGGTTGCTGAAGCGTTGTACACTGTATTGTTGCTTTTGCTCCCATCGGGATAAATTTGTCCTCTTCCTCTATTACCACCTACATATATGGCATATTTTAGGAAGTGAGTTGTTTTATTAGTAGCGGGATTTTGTGAAAGGATGGGAAACACAATTTCACCATATTTTTGACTAGGAATAGGACCTATTATTAGAATATTTTTTTGATTGGGACAATAGCTCTGAAAATAAAGATCACCTATTTTTTCCTTAATCTCAGGAGAAATACGATCTGGAGGAGCTAATTCGAAACCTTCGGGTAAAATAAGAACAACTCCTACATTTAAAGTTCCTTTCTTGCCATTAGCAAGAACTTGTTTTATTTGCTTATCATAAGGTATTTTTACAACTGCTTCAAAAACGGTATCAGGAAGCACGGACTCTGGAACTTCAATCTCCACAGGTTTTTTAGCCAAATGACAATTGGCACATACAATACGCCCAGTTCCTTCTCGAGGATTTTCGTAACCTTGCTGTGCAAAAATGGGATATGCATTTGCAATAGATGTGCGAGTCATTATATCTATCAATATTAAGGCGGAAATTGATTGAGCTATCAACTTTTTCATCCAGTCATCATAAGTTTTTCTATTTTGCATGGTTCAATTTTTTGTTACAATTCTTTTATTTCAAATAAATGGTAGTAGGTAACTATGATAGTTACCTGCTTGCAATTCTGCTACTATATTAAACCTAAAGCCAAAAAATAAGAAGTATTGCCCGGGTGAGAAACCATTTGTTATTCATTCATCGAGTGATAAATTACTACAAGTGAAGGAGATGTATGATTCAAATGACGAAAAATCCAATATTTGAAAATTGTGTCTAAGATGACTGGAAAAGTTGAAACAAGACCAGATATTATTCGTTCGTTATGGGCAAATCCATAATTTTTGAAGATCCAATCGATTATCAATTCCCAACCATGGGGCGAGTGAAACCCAATACATAGATCGGTTGCTAAAAGAATAGAAAAGGCTTTCATTGTATCGCTTAGGCTATAAAAGACTTCTTGGATCCAAGAATTTAGAATGCCAAGTTTCTTCTTACCCAGAATGAGACAAACACTTAAAAAAACCAAACCTATTAGATTTGCTATTAGATGTGAGATGATTTGGATACAATCTTGATTATATATTTTCACTAATTGGATCATTTTTTTCTGCATTTCTACACGAATATCTTGCGAATGCGTTTCTGAAGAATCTTCCATCATTATTTCTAACAGGAAGAGTTCCTCTATTTTTTCAAACTTTTTTATAGTGTCTTCTTCTTGTAAATAATCAAAAAAAAATTTTGATTGACCAGTATTCCACCAATTTGTAACCCAAGGTTCTAAACCGTTCTGTAATAAAATTGAAATTCCCCAAGGCAATACTATTAAACATGTAAGATATTGTAGAGAAGCTAATTCTTTATATTTGGCAACTTCCAATTCGTGAATCGTTAACGAACTCGATTGGCTCGTTAGCTCTGCCCAAAATCTGAACAAAGTATGAATTATAGAACGAGGTATGAGATCCATAGAATTTTTGCATAATTATTCGACCTCGAGAGATCTTTCGGTCGGATGAGGGATGGTTTGTTCCGAGTGAGAAGTAGAGTAAAAAAGAAAGGATAAATCCTTGAAAATCGTTTGGATCTGGACTAATTTCATTTTGAATTCTTGACCCGAAGAATCGCTTCAATTGGCAAATAAAAGAAATGAAAGTTTAAGTCTAATAATATCAATTTTGTTTTCTTTGATACATATAGGAAATTTATTATATGTATTTATTCAAGCGCATATGTAAAAAAAGGTGTAAAAACTATAGTCATTTACTTCATTGTATTCTTTTGAGATGTTATATCCGTGTTTATTAAAACCTTTTGTCCCTTTCTAATAGATAAAGAATAATATGGAGTGGAGTTTTCGCTAACTGCCAAAAAATATTATGGTTCCATAAGTAACATTTTGTGTTGGTGGAACATAAAATGACTATATGGTCTTTCCCCCTCATTTCAAAATCCTTCAATGGATATGCGCAAAAAACGGGCTAATTCGGCAGCTTTTTGTTCCATTTCGCGCAAGGTCAAATTTTCTTCAGTACGAGTTAAGGGGATGTCTTGTTGGCCCTTTATTTCCATATAAATAACACGACGAGGAAATATACCTTCTTGAACTTCCATTTTGATCGCCTGAATATCCTTCATAAGAAATCGGAGGAAAATACGACGATTTCTTCCGGGAAATCCCCAGTGAAAAAGGCATACAACTCCTTCTTTTTCATCAAACTTATTATAACCACTACCCACATTGCATAAAATAGTCCACCACAAATAAGAGCTAATGAACAGACCTGTAATCCCATAAAAACACATCACAATTCCTTGTGGAACAAAAAGTATTTGCTGAGATGACAATAAGGGTATCAGGTTCCTACCAAGGTAACTTGAAATTCCAACCACAAAAATCCTAGTGAACCCAAAAACAGGAGACAAGCAAAAAAAAAATTGCTTATTTTTCTAGACCCTTTTATGGGTTCTACCCAGAGCCATTTGGATCGACGATTCATAACAAATTACGTCCTATTTAATTTGAGGGATTGAACAAATTTTGACTCCCATCTAGAAGTCACTCTCATAAATTGGCTATATTCATAAACTAGCCATATACATATAAGCATTTCACAAAAATAAGAAATCTTTCTATTCAAATGTATTATATAAGCATATTTTGAAGTAGAAGTAAGAAATTCACACACAGGTCTAATATATCTCATACATATGATACCATATACATTATATATTTTTGTTATTTATCATATATGAATTATTGATCATATATGAATAGATCTATAATAATAATAAATCAAATATCACATACCTAGATTGATCATATTCATAAAATTTCATCATTTTGAATATAAAAGTAAAGAAAAAGCATTGTAACTGCTGGAAGAAACAAGCCCACCAAAGGTACTAAGAGAGAGGGGAAGTTGTTGATTATCATATCAAAAGTATATTAAGTATTTTTTTTATCTATTACAAAAATAGATTATAAGATCAAATGAGTAATAGAACCAAATAAGTGGACGTGCCTTTCTTCGTAAAATACCTACTTTTGTAAAGTAATTTATTACTTATACTTTGTAAGATATAAAACAAATGGGACCAATTACCACATTGTATATTGGTAGCTATAAATGATCAAAATAGATCCGCTTCTCAATTCTATTTTTTAAAACTCTTTTTTTTATTAAATAGATAGATTTTTATTAAATAGATAGATGTTAACCTTTGAGACAAAGGTCTAATTTCATAGCATAATAGATAGATGTTAACCTTTGAGACAAAGGTCTAATTTCATAGCATAATCTGTCTCTAATGCGAGAAAGTTACATAGTATGTATTTTTTCTTATAAAGGGGTATTTTCATGGGTTTGCCTTGGTATCGTGTCCATACCGTCATGTTGAATGATCCTGGCTGATTAATCGCTGTGCATATAATGCATACAGCTCTAGTTTCTGGATGGGCCGGTTCTATGGCTCTTTACGAATTAGCAGTTTTCGATCCATCCGATCCTATTCTTGATCCAATGTGGAGACAAGGTATGTTCGTTATACCTTTTATGACTCGTTTAGGAATAAAGGATTCATGGGGTGGATGGAGTATAACTAGAGAAACTATATCTAATCCAGGTATTTGGAGTTATGAAGGTGTGGCCGGGGCACATATTGTGTTTTCTGGCTTGTGCTTTTTAGCAGCTATCTGGCATTGGGTATATTGGGATCTAGACGTATTTTGTGATTCCCGTACATGAAAACCTTCTTTAGATTTGCCTAAGATTTTTGGAATTCATTTATTCCTCTCAGGAGCAGCTTGTTTCGGATTCGGAGCATTTCATGTAACGGGTTTGTATGGCCCTGGAATATGGGTGTCTGATCCTTATGGACTAACTGGGAAAATACAACCTGTAAATTCGGCATGGGGAGCTGAAGGTTTTGATCCTTTTGTTCCGGGAGGAATAGCTTCTCATCATATTGCAGCAGGTATATTGGGTATATTAGCAGGTCTATTCCATCTCAGTGTTCGTCCTCCCCAACGTTTATACAAAGGATTACGTATGGGAAATATTGAAACTGTCCTCTCCAGTAGTATTGCTGCTGTGTTTTTTGCAGCTTTCATTGTGGCCGGAACAATGTGGTATGGTTCCGCAACCACTCCGATCGAATTATTTGGTCCTACTCGTTACCAGTGGGATCAGGGATACTTCCAACAAGAAATAGATCGACGGGTTCGTGCCAGTCTGGCTGAAAATCTAAGTCTATCGGAAGCTTGGTCAAAAATTCCTGAAAAACTTGCTTTTTATGATTACATTGGGAATAATCCAGCTAAAGGGGGGTTATTCAGGGCGGGTGCAATGGACAATGGAGATGGAATTGTTGTTGGTTGGTTAGGACACCCTATTTTCAAAGATAAAAAGGGACATGAGCTTTTTGTACGTCGTATGTCTACCTTTTTCGAAACATTTCCAGTCGTTCTAGTAGATGAAGAAGGAATTGTGAAAGCCAATGTCCCTTTTAGGAGAGCAGAATCCAAATATAGTGTTGAACAAGTAGGTGTAACTGTTGAATTCTATGGTGGTGAACTTGATGGAGTTAGTTTTGGTGATCCTGCTATAGTCAAAAAATATGCTAGACGTGCACAATTAGGTGAAATTTTTGAATTAGATCGTGCTACTTTGAAATCGGATGGTGTTTTTCGGAGTAGTCCAAGGGGTTGGTTTACTTTTGGGCATGCTACATTTGCCCTTCTTTTCTTTTTTGGGCATATTTGGCATGGTGCTAGAACTCTATTCAGAGATGTTTTTGCCGGTATTGATCCGGATTTGGATGCTCAAGTAGAATTTGGGGCATTCCAAAAATTGGGAGATCCAACTACTAAAAGACAAGTGGTATAATATGGTATTACTCCGCTTGTTAATGCAATATTGAGAATTTGCATCTCAGGAAAATCTTCTGCTTTTGATTTCACCTTTTTCAAAATGTTGTAATTAGTACGAAAGCTATCTCTATTAATTATAAATTACGATCGAATTTATGGAAGCATTGGTTTATACATTCCTTTTGGTATCGACCTTAGGGATCATTTTTTTTGCTATTTTCTTCCGGGAACCCCCCAAAGTTCCCGATAAAGGGGGAAAATAATTGACTATTTTTCTAATCCTTTTTCTTACTTAAAGAAAAAAAAAAGATCTTCCCGATCGGGAAGGTCTTTTTTTCTTTTTCAACTAGTCCTCGTGCTCTTCAAAAGGATCTCAAAGTTGTTCAGAAGGTTGTCCAAAGGCGGTGTATAGGGCATAACCGGTAAAGCTAACAAGTAAACAAGATATGGAGATAGCGACTAAGGTTGCAGTTTCCATTGGTAGGTAATCCTATGTATGTATATGTACATAATAGTATACAAAGTTAATTAAATCTCAACCAATACTCTTTTTTTATGGCTACACAGACCATTGATGATACTTCCAGAACCGGACCATTACAAACTACTGTAGGAAATTATTTAAAACCACTTAATACAGAATCTGGCAAAGTTGCTCCCGGATGGGGAACTACTCCTTTTATGGGCATTGCAATGGCTCTATTCGCAATATTTTTATCTATTATCTTGGAGATTTATAATTCTTCCATTTTATTAGACAGAATTCCAGTTAGTTGGGTCTAGAAAAACTACAAAATATACCCGAATCCCGAGCAAAAAGAAAAAAGAACTAAAGAAAAGAAGAATGTTAAATAGCTTCTTTTTTTAGGTTATGACGTTCTGGTAGTTTGATCGTGTAATTTCTTTTAATTTAAGGATTTTTGGAATTATGGGTGTGCGACTTGTTATAAATTGATCTCTATTCTAGTACAGAAAATGGGTCTGTTGTCTTTATAAAATAAAGACGGTTCTCCTACCTCGTTAGATATTGCTCTAATAATGAATATCCAGAGCACGAGGTATATAATTCAATAAAATCTGAACTATGGTTTATGTCTGTTTTTAAGACCTCGTGACCAAGCTTCTCAATAATTTGAAAAATCTATCTTCTTCTTTATACCGATGCTCACCAAAGAATGAGATAGTATTCCATTTTGATTAGTTAGTTTAGTAAGTAACAATGAAATGTAAAGGTTATAACCCATAAAACCTTTTGAGTAATTTGAAAAGAAAAATCATCGGGGTAAAATGAAAATCTGGGGTTTAGATTCATCTATTGAGTTGAGATCTCGACAAGATAATTCCTATGGATCGTCTATACTAGGTGTTCTCTAAGTGATTTATCTCATATCACGAATAGGATAAAAGATCGTTCAAAAGGCCTATAGCGATTTATTTCGCATAAGAATGAGCCAACTTGAAATTTGAGCATTAATCACTATGACATTTTTTTTTCTTGTTATTGAAGGAAATCATGGATTATTCTTAATCCTCTTCCTTCATACAAAGAAATGAAATATCTATCAAATATTTTTTCTTTTTTTTTTTTTTTTTTTTTTACAAGCCATGTACTTTGTTCAAAAAAGTTTTTTATTTGAGTGTTCTTGTTTAAGCCGTATGAAAAGAAATTTTCATATACGGTTTTCAGAGGGGGGACTTGAGTTTACCTATCTCAATAAAGTATACGATTGGTTCGAAGAGCGTCTTGAGATTCAGGCGATTGCAGATGATATCACTAGTAAATATGTTCCTCCTCGTGTGAATATATTTTATTGTCTAGGGGGAATCACACTGACTTCTTTTTTGGTACAAGTAGCTACCGGTTTTGCTATGACTTTTTACTATCGCCCCACCGTTCTAGAAGCTTTTGCCTCTATTCAATACATAATGACTGAAGTGAACTTTGGCTGGCTAATTTGATCGGTCCATCGGTGGTCGGCAAGTATGATGGTTTTAATGATGATTTTACATGTATTTCGCGTTTATTTAACAGGTGGATTCAAAAAACCTCGCGAATTAACTTGGGTTACGGGTGTAATTCTAGCCGTATTAACCATATCTTTCGGTGTAACCGGTTATTCTTTGCCATGGGATCAAATTGGTTATTGGGCAGTCAAAATTGTGATTGGTGTGCCTGAGGCCATTCCGTTAATAGGAACTCCTTTGGTAGAGTTATTACGTGGAAGTGCTAGTGTGGGCCAATCGACCTTAACTCATTTTTATAGTTTACACACTTTCATATTACCCCTTCTTACTGCTGTATTTATGTTAATGCATTTTCTAATGATCCGCAAACAAGGTATTTCAGGTCCTTTATAAAAAGGAAATCTACATTTTGAATCAGTATTGAAAACCTATTATTTTCTTTTTTTCTAATAGATCATTGCCGCGAAAAACATGTTTCTCGGATTTCTCCTTTCAATTATTAAGTATTATTAAGTATTAAGTATATTTAATACAAAGAATTGAAGTAGATACTGATCTCAAATGGAGAAAATGGATTATGGGAGTGTGTGACTTGAACTATTAGTTAGGCCGTGCAGATCAATTTATAGGATCTGTCATATAAAGATTCAGATCGAAATGTGTCTCTATCCCAATTTTCTTTCCAAAAATAAGAGGTTTAGAACCTGGGCAAAAGGCAAACACTTTGTTGTGTTATAAGAGAATTATTTCTATGATCGAATCCGAATTAGGCTCCGTGAGATCCAGGTAATAGTAATAACATTTCAGAACTCAAATTTATTACTTAAATTTATCCTTTCCTTTTCATAGTATGAAAATGCATGCATTTCCCTTGCATTTCAATACGGTAAATTATCAGAGTAAAGGAAGGGATCTAAAGAAGGAAAAAGGCCAGATCAGTAACAAGTCAATACCTTGTATGCAAAATACATTGTGAGGGTCTAGATAAACACAGATTACAAGGAATAAGATGATCCAAAAGGCATATTGATCATGATCAAATTTGTGAGCTTACTTGGATAATGAGCATACGAAAAAATAAAATTATGAATTTTCCATAGATCTTCTTAGTTATACTGATTCTAACGATACGTCGTTCATCATTTTTATTTCAACTATTGCTCGAGCCGGATGATCAAAATTGGCATGTCCGGTTCTTTCGGGGGATAGATTCATATTCATTCATAAAATTCTACTTATCCCAATAACAAAGAAACCTGACTTGAATGATCCTGTATTAAGAGCTAAATTAGCTAAAGGCATGGGACATAATTTTTATGGCGAGCCCGCTTGGCCCAATGATCTCTTATATATTTTTCCAGTAGTTATTTTTGGTACTATTGCATGTACCGTAGGTTTAGCAGTTCTAGAACCATCAATGATTGGTGAACCGACAAATCCATTTGCAACTCCTTTGGAAATATTACCCGAATGGTATTTTTTCCCCGTATTTCAAATACTTCGTACAGTATCTAATAAATTATTAGGTGTCCTTTTAATGGCTTCAGTACCTGCAGGACTATTGACAATTCCTTTCTTGGAGAATGTGAATCAATTCCAAAATCCATTTCGTCGTCCAGTAGCTACAACAGTATTCTTAATCGGTACCGCAGTAGCTCTTTGGTTAGGTATTGGAGCAACGTTACCTATCGATGAATCTTTAACTCTAGGTCTTTTCCAATTTGATATAAATTAGAATATCTTAATATAGGGGAGGAGGAAAATCTTTTGTTTATATATCTAGGGAGTAGTTGCTTTAAGATAAATGGTCTCTCCCTAGATATATGTTTTTTAAAATGCTTTTATTTCTAATATTATTACTACTATTTTGAGAATTGCAACTAAACTATTTTGTTTTGAGAATTACTACTATTTTGTTTTGAGAATTGCAACTATTTTGTTTTGAGAATTGCAACTAAACTATTTTGTTTTGAGAATTGCAACTAAACTATTTTGTTTTGAGAATTGCAACTAAACTATTTTGTTTTAAGAATTGCAACTAAACTATTTTGTTTTGAGAATTGCAACTATTTTGAGAATTACAAAACGGTCAAAAATTATTTTCATATTGACTTTCTAGAAGAACTTAGTAAAAAGGGGTCATGAATGGGGAGAAAAAATAGAACTATTATAAGTCTAAAATGTATTCCCCGGTGAATCAATTCCAATATTTCGTATCAATTCCAATATTTCTTTGACAGATTGTTTCCCAAGATGTTTTATTTTCATGAGATCTTCTCGATTGTAATTCAAAAGGTCTGATACTGTATTTATATTTGCCCTTTTGAGACAATTATATATCCTAGTAGGTAAGTTTAATTGGTCAATATACATTTGATTGAAATCTATTCCCTTCGTATCAGTCGATGTATGCGAAATAGCTAATTTATCCCTGTTCTCTTCCTTTGCATTCTCTTCCTTTGCATTCTCTTCCTTTGCATTTAGAAAGGGAAGGAAAAAGTCAATTAAATTACGAGAAGCTTCATAAAGTGCTTCTTTAGGATCTAATGCTCCATTCGTCCATATTTCAAGAAATAGAATTTCTTGTGTCTCATTTTCGTCCCAATAGGAGTAAATACTGTAATTTACATTTTGAACAGGGGCAAAGGCAGCATCTATATCAAAAAATTCATCCAATTCATTCTTAATTTCTAAATTATAAGGATTTTTAATAGTATATCCGCGGTCTTTTTCAATTTGTAATGATATATCTAAGATAACTGGTTTGTTTATCCTAGCTATATGTTGGGTAGTATCAATTATTCTCACAGAAGGTGGTAGTATGATATCTCCAGCGGTTACTTCTTTTGGTCCGATAACATAGATAGATCCTTCTCGAATTCCGTACGCATCACTTTGGAGTACAATTTCTTTTAGATTCAGCAAAATTTCATGTATTGATTCCACAATACCTGTTATCGTGGAATATTCGTTTGATATATTGTGAAATTTAGCACGTGTGATACATGTTCCTTCTATTTCTCTGAGTAAAACTCTTCTTATTGCACTGCCTATCGTATTAGCTTGACCTTTGCGAAGCGGAGATAAAGTGAAACGACCATAATGAAAACGGTCACTCTCTACTATGAATTCGATGCACTTCAATTCTGGTATCTTGATTGAGACTGATTTTTTATTGTTACTCATAAAACTTATTGTTTAATAAATTAATAAATTATTTATAATTAAAAAAAAATAAAATTAATTGAATCATTTCTTTCTCTTGAAATGTATTCAATTTTTACAAATTCTAATTTGTAAAAATTGAATCATTTCTTTCTCTTAAAATGTATTCAATTTTTACAAATTCTTAATTACTTTAATAAATTATTGAATCATTTCTTTCTCTTGAAATATATTCAATTTTTACACTAATTACTTTAATTTTTACACTAATTACTTTAATAAATTATTGAATCATTTCTTTCTCTTGAATTGAATCATTTCTTTCTCTTGAATTGAATCATTTCTTTCTCTTGAAATATATTCAATTTTTACACTAATTACTTTAATAAATTATTGAATCATTTCTTTCTCTTGAAATATATTCAATTTTTACACACGTCTCCTTTTGGGAGGTCTACACCCGTTATGTGGCACAGAAGTTACCTCATAAATATTCTTTATTTTTATACCACTTTGATAAATAGCTCGCAGTGCTGGTTCTTTCCCCGGACCATTGCCACGTAGCATAACTTCTGCTTCTTTCAGAAGACCTTGATTTACTAAGGTATGAACAACATTTTCTGTTGCAATCTGAGCAGCAAATGGTGAACGTCTTTTTGTACCTTTGAATCCGCAAGAACCGGCAGAAGACCAAGAAACCGCTTGCCCTTGTGTATCTGTAACAGTAACAATGGTATTGCGAAAACTTGTTCGAACACAAATAACTCCTTTCAGTATTCGATGTTTAGTTTTACATAGCAAAAATCTTCTTGTAGCTCTACGTGGCACATATTTTCTTGTATTTTTTGACACAAATTTTTTCGTATTTTTTGACACAAATCTTTTCTTGTTATAATTTCTGATCAATTTTGATATTATATTTTGAAGTAAAAAAAAAAAATCTCTTCTATAAATAGATTATAATCTATTTTAGAAAGATTATAATCTAGTATGAATATGACGCCGAAATTTATTTATTCTATAATTCCTTATAATGGGAATTATCCCTGTTTTTGTTTATGCCTCGGATTGTAACAAATTACAACAAGGCGTTTCCGTCTACGAATTAGGCGGCACTTTTCGCAAAGTTTGCGAACAGAAGCACGTATTTTCATATTTGTGGTCCTTTTTTGAATACTAAAATCTTTTGTTAATGGGCCTCATCGGTAGCATCATCCTTTCCTTTGACGGGATATCTATATATTATACGTCCTTTGCTTAAATCATAAACAGGTAATTCAACTCTTACTCTATCCCCCAGTATTACTCGTATTGTTCGATATCTCATTTTACCCGATATAACCGTTAAAACATCTATATCATTATCTAGATGGACTAAAAACATAGCATTAGGATATGCTATGGTAACTACGCCATCAAGAGTGACAAAATTCTTTTTGGTACTCATTTCTAGATTTTTGCTATAATTATAATATTATTAAACTTTGTTATTAACCTAACTATGACATTAGATTTCTAAAAGAGAAGAATCATTTAATTAAATAAAATAAAAGACGTTTCATTTTTTTTTTTCGTTAATATCTTTTTTTATCAGCTATTACTAACTTAATAATATTCATTGAATATAATTGAATTCTTTTTTTTGTCAGCTAAATTTCTGACAATGAACACTCAATTTTTATAATAGTAAATTACTTTTTTTATAGCATTGCAATATTGTAGGCAAAAATGCAATTTAGGCATTTACTTTTTGTTTTGGAGTTACCAAAAAATACATAAGAGTTCTCCTCCTATTTTTTTTTGTCGAGCTTCTCGATCAGTCATTATTCCTTGCGAAGTAGAGAGGATTGCAATCCCCATTCCACCTAAAACTTTAGGGATTTCTCGATAATTAGAATAGATTCTCAGACCAGGTTTGCTAATACGCTTTGAAGCGGTTATATATCTCTTTTGCGTCCTTCCCCTAGATTTTGAAGTTAAAATAAAAAAATATTTTTGACCTTCTCTATGTTTCCTAACATCCTCTATAAAGCCTTCTCGTAGAAGAATCCTTGTGATGTTCTCGGTAATAATAGTAGCCGCCACTCGAACTATTTTTTTTTTTACCATGTCAGCATTTCTAATATAAGTCATTAGATTAGCAATAGTGTCGTTACCCATGACGAACTAATTCTTAATAATTTACTAAATATAAAGGCATGTTTATCTTTTTTTAGGAATATCCCTGACATTACTTTTACATAATTTATCAGTATTTATAGTACTTCAGGAGCCAATGAGATTATTTTGGTGAAATTCAATTCTCTCAATTCTTCAGTAACTGAACCAAAAACTCGAGTTCCTCTTGGATTTCCTTTCTGATCAATGACAACTGTTGCATTGTCATCAGATCGTATTATCATTCCATCGCTACGTTTAAGTTCTTTACACGTACGTATAACTACGGCTCTAACTATTTCTGATTCTTGCAGAAGCATATTGTGTGCTGCTTCTTTAATTACAGCAATGATAATATCGCCAATATTAGCGGTGTTACGATTACCTACTCCTAGCACTCGAATGCACATTAATTTTCGGGCTCCACTGTTGTCTGCTACATTCAAGTAAGTTTGGGACTGAATCATTTTTCCTCCAATTGTTACCTCGGCAGAAAAAAAGGCATTTCTTATCATATCAAATAAATGATCTTTTTTTGCCAGAAATATCTCTTTGGTTCGGCATTATTTACGCGAACTAGTAATAAATTTAGTATGTATAGGCATTTTATATGCAACGATTTGAAAAGCTGCTCTCGCTATAGTCTCTGATACTCCACTTATTTCATAAAGTATTCGACCTGGTTTGATGACGGATACCCAATATTTCGGAGATCCCTTAGCTTTCCCCGAACCCATACGTATTTCTCCAGGTCTCGTTCTAATAGGTTTGTCAGGAAATATACGTATCCATATTTTAACGCCGCGACGGGCATAATGAGTAATTGCTCGTCGTCCTGCTTCTATCTGCCCAGATGTGATCCAAACAGGTTCCAATGCCTGAAGAGAAAATCTACCAAAACAAATGTGATTACCCCGAGAAGATATTCCCTTGATTCTTCCCCTATGTTGGTGACGAAATTTCGTTCTTTTTGGGTTCTAGTCGATGGTTGTATAATATAATACTATTTGAATTCCATCTCTATTTCAGAACCGAATATGAAAGTTTCTTCTCATCCGACTCCTTGTGAAGAATCTATGGGATCATAAATAGTGAGGTCCTAGAAATCAATCAGTATTGACTCATTACACATATTAGTTATTCATATAATATGAGGATACAAATGCCTCTATATGTCCAATAAGTATCTTACAGGCGAATATTAACTCTAAGTTATTTGGGTTTTTTGGACTCCAATGAAATTGATTCTTTATTGGTTTATTTCGTCATCCTATCCAATGAATGATTAAGATTTCTATATGATCTTATGCAGTCACAGGTTCCATCGTTCCCATAGCTTTTAAATGGCTGCTTAGGTATACCCTCTGCAATGGAGTTCTTATTTATATTTATTATAAGAATCAATTTTCTTAGTTTCCATTGATCCAAAGCTCTTTTTAATAAACTGAATAGAAATAATCAGGATAATTCTTATGCTTTATCACACTGCTCTTTAAGGGTGATTTATGAACCATACAATACTGTAAGGAAGAAGATTTCATTTTCTCTTTTTCTCCTTCCCTTTTTCTTTTCTTGCATTACCAAAGACTCTTTTTCTCTTTATGAGAGATATAGGTTTGTCTCTTCGTGTCATGGAAAAAAAGGTCTGTCTTTCGTTTCTTTGATAGAACTATCTATATTTCAATAACTAGCTTATTGGATCTTAGTCAAATAAAATATACTAGAGACCAATTTGTTTTTATTTCGAGTTCCCTATCATTCATTTTAGAAAATAAGCAAAAGCTTGATCTCAACGAGTCGCACACTAAGCATAGCACTGCTCCAAGATGTTTAATAATTTTTATTTGATCTTATAGAATTTAAGATTTTTGATTGGTTAGATTATAGAAAGATATTGCTCATCTTAAACAAAGATCCAAATTTTTATCCCTAATACTCCATAGACGGTTTGAACCGCATAATAACAATAATCAATTTTAGCTCGAAGGGTCTGTAGGGGCACTCTACCTTTCATAGCCGATTCTTTTCGAGCTCTCTCAATTCCGTTAAGACGCCCTTTAATTTTTATTTTAACACCTTCGACAGTTGCCTTTTCAGCTAGTTGAATAGCTTTTTTCATTATTTTTCTTATTTCAACTCTCTCCTTTAGTTGTAGAGCAATATATTCCGCAAGAATTTTGGGTTCTCTATAAGGTGTATCCACCTTTTCTATAGAAATTACAAGTTCTCTATTTACAGAATTAAGCATACTTTGTACAAGCATTTTTTGTACTTCCTTTCTTAATTCCTTCATTTTTTCTTTTTTTCTTGGCGCTTTTTTTTCAATAAACAAATCGACAAATGCAATATATATATTTACCAATATCAATTCGGTCTGTTTTAGAATCTCTATACGTGTAATTCCTCCATAACTAGAATTGATAGAACTTTTGATATGTTTTACATAATTTTCAATGCAATTATATATTCTCTCATCTTCTCGTAGATCTTCGGAATAATCCCTTTCTTCAAACCAAAGGGAATAATGGTTTTGAGTAAAACCAAGTCTAAAACCAAGTGGATTTATTTTGTTTCCCATTCATATTTTTTTAGTACTTTAAGTAGTAGTATATTTGCGGCATAAATGGATCATCTATTTGGATATTTTGTTTCTATTTAACGTTTCATCGTACTATTATTTAATCGTGAGCTGAATTGCAGAAATCCAAATCATAAAATAATGTAATACTTATATGACAAGTAGATTTCTGTATTGGATAACCACGACCCCGAGCTCTAGGTCGAAATCTTTTCAAAGTAGGACCTTCATTCACTTCAGCCGCAAGGACAGCTAAATAGCGCTTATGTATACCCATAAATGAACACGCATTTTCGGCTGCAGAAACAAGTACTTTGAATATAGGCTCACATGCTCTATAATCTATGAAAGTCAGTATTGCAAGTGCCTGTATATAGGTAGAATTACGAAGTAAATGAGCTACTCTACGTGCTTTATTAGAAGACATACGTACATGTTTAGCTACAGCTCGTATTCTTATAGTTGAATTTAAATCTAAATCCCTATTTTGAAATATCAATTTCATCTTCATCCTCCATAATGAATTAATGTATACTATTTACAACAAGACTTTTTTATTTATCGTTTCTCTCTTTCCTTTTTGTGTGTGTGTTTTTTTTATATTTTTGTTGCTTTTTTCTTATTTTATTTTTTTTTCGTTTTTCTATTTTTTACCCTTTTTCGCATGTCCCTGGAAAATGGAAGTAGGTGCAAATTCTCCTAATTTGTGGTTTATCATACCATTTGTTATAAAAATGGGTAAATGTACCTTTCCATTATGAACAGCAATGGTATGACCAATCATTGCGGGTACAATGGCAGATCTACGGGACCAGGTTACTATTATCTTCTTCTCTTTAATCATGTTTAGATTATCGATTTTACTTAACAAATCATTAGATACAAAAGTATTTTTTATTAGTGAACGTGCCATGGTTAATTAATTACCTTTCTTTTTATTGATAGAAAATAAAAATGGATTTACAACTATTCCTATTTACGTCGACGAAGAATTGAAACATCGCTATATTTATTTCTCTTCTGACTTTTTCTTCCAAGTGCGCTATAGCCCCAAGGGGTCAAGGGTTTTTTTTGCCAATTGGAGCTCTTCCTTCACCACCCCCATGAGGATGATCTGCAGCATTCATAACTATTCCTCTTACTTCAGGACGTTTACCCAGCCAACGTATTGACCCAGCTTTACTTAAAGTTCGATTTTTCCATTTAACGTTGCCTACTTGTCCAATTGTTGCTGAGCAGTTCTCAGATATTAAACGAACCTCTCCAGATGGTAATCTTAATGTGGTCAATCGGCCTTCTTTTGCGATCAATTCTGCCACAGCACCCGCTACTCTAGCTAATTGTCTGCCTTTTTCGACTTGTACTTCGACATTATGTATAGTCATGCCTAAAGGTATATTGGTTGAAGTAGATCTTTAATTTGTCAAAATCCCTTCCCAAACTGTACAAGCCTCTCTCAGGGCATACAGCTTTCTGGATGTGAATAGAATATGATTATTATGAATCTATTTTATATAGAGGCTTAAGATGAAGGGCATACTTTCAATTCCTTATGTCCTTATTCTGTACATCCTAGGTTTCTTTATTCCATCATCTGGCTTATGTTATTTTTTCATGTAGCATTCAGAATGAATGACTTTATTAAATTACGTTAATGCTTTCGCATCTTCCAGATAACATAGGAGGCATTTGAAATATCAATTTTTTTTGATAAAAAAATTATTTGTCACTGTTCAGCTTCGAATCTACCTTTGACCATCAAATCAAATGTGAGTTACTTTTTTTTTTTCTTCAGAACAAGGGTTCCTTTACCTTAGTTGTTTCTGCTTCAGACAATTAAGTCTTCTCCATATTATCATATCTCCAGAGTCAATAATTAATTCAGAAACTATTGAACTCAATCACCCGCTGTTCTTTATCCTTAGTTTCCCTTTGGGATTGATCCCATCAAAGTATTTTAGTTGGATCAGTGATAGATTTTAAGGTTTTGCTGTAAACCCAATCGGTTATTTCCGATTACGTACAATTAATAATTCAAACCGCACTCAAAGGTAGGGCATTTCCCATTGATATGGGGGCTCTTGCACCGGAAATAATAGTATCTCCAATCATAATCCCTCTCGGATGCAAAATATATGTCTTTTTACCATTTCTATAGTGCACAAGACAGATATATGCACTTCTATTAGGGTCACTCTCTATTGTTACAATTTTTCCCAGTATGTTTTTTTCATTCCGTCGAAAATCAATTTGACGATACAGACGCTTGTGACCTCCTCCTCTATGACGTATGGTAATAATTCCACTGTTATTACGACCTTTCCCACAACGATGCCGGCCAGAAGTCAATTTATTTTGTGGATGAGATTGGACTTTTTCATCAAAATTTGATAGAGATTTATCACGTGTGCCCGGAATCAAAGTCCTGTACGAACGGGTGTTCATGTTTGACAATTCCAATAAGTTTCATTTTGAAGGAAAAAGTGGAATAGAATCACCTGGTTTTAGTGTAATAATAATACGTTTATAATGCATTCTATGTTTCATTATTTGTTTTCTATTTCCTCTTTTTTCTTTCTTTTGCGGAGGTCGATAACTATTGACTCCTATTACTTTAACATTGAAGAAAAGTTCAATCCAATTTTTGATCTTTGTTTTATTTGATCCCGAATCGACATTAAAAATATATTGGTTTTTCTCAAATAGATTAACACTTTTCTCTGTAAGTACGAAATCTAGACATTGAACTTCATACATAAATATTTCTCCTTTGCTATCATTTACAAATAAAAATACAAATGCCTATATCCACCTTTATTATAGTTCAATAAATAGAATTAAACTATACTTATATATGATACTCTAGTTGCATAGAAAATTGTGTTTTTAAGATATTGTAACCGAACCGACTTCTATTGAAAAGAAATAAAAAACCAAATCGATAAACATTATTCAAAATGGTAACATATATATTTTTTTTTTCTCAAATGATTCTTCGTCTTCTTCCTTATAAATAAAATCATCCATCATTGTAGAATCCAATTCCTCTAATTGATTCCTTACTAGCTGTAAGTAAAGAATGTTTGTTATTAGCTTTTGTATAACAAGGCTTAGTGGTTTTAATTTAAATGAGTTATTTCTGTACCTTATATCATCTTGATATAACTTTAACTGGGACAGTTTATAGTCTTTAAGCAGATAGTAGAATTCTACCTCTATTCTTATTAAGTTAAGTCATTAATATCCTCTATCAGAGAGGAAAGGTTATATTTCAATGATCTCCAGGTCATTATTAATATGAATAAATATTGTTCGATTTACATGTTTGTTTTTTTTTTTAGAAATATACTTGATCTGGACCTCAAGGAAGGAAGGCTAAAATATTAGCCTTCCTGAAATTCAATTCATTACTCACTCACCCAAGGGAACATTTTTCTATTCTATCTGATCTGGCTAAAACAGGAGTTCTCGTTATATTCTAATTCATCTCGTTATATTCTAATTCATCTCGTTATATTCTAATTCAACTCATCGCAACCTGAAATTCAATTCATTACTCATTTAAGGGAAAATTTTTCTGACGACAAGATAAACTATTATAAAAACCATGAATCTACCCATTTTTCATTACCTCCTTCTGCCTAATTATTAATAAATAGATTATTAGAAAATGGAATAGAATAAGCAATTGTTTTATATTTACTTTTGTCAAGTCAATTAAAAATAAAAAAGAAAAAAATAAAAAAAGAAATAAAAAGAAGCAGGCTCTGGTCATCTTATCTTATACGTAAGATATATAAAAAAGCAATCTGTCGATAGAGCGCTCATAACCTTTTTTTTTTTCTTCGATCCTTATAGCTCCCTTCTTCGTGGACGAAGTCGATTTACAAATTATCTATCATCTGTATGATAGATGTATAATCATTAAGAAATTCTGTATCATTAAAATATTATTCTAATTAGAATTCTATTTTATGTCAACATAATTATGCTCATATAGAATTTTACAATATTATTCTAATTTAGAATTCTATTCTATGTCAATAGAATATGGCAATATGTCAATAGAATATGACAAATTCATAACTAGACCATTTATTAATTTAATTCCTATTTAAGTTTCAAATTCAAAAAGTATTCTGACCTTTCAATCACTCAACATGTATAATTCAATTATTTCGCTCAGAACATTTTTTAAAAGAGCTCGTGGAACCATGCTATCAAACATTCCAAAATCAAATAAAGAATCAGATATTTGATCTTCATCATCTACTATCTGGTTTAATGTCTGTTCAATAACTCTTTTACCCGCAAATGCAATGTATGCATTTGGTTCGACAATCGTGACATTAGCTAACATACCAAAGCTAGCAGTGACCCCACCAGTTGTCGGAGATGTAAGAACTGAAATATATGGTAATTTTTTTTTCCTTTTGATGTGTATGCAACACAGCAGCTATCTTATTCATTTGCATTAAGCCAAAACTTCCTTCTTGCATACGAGCTCCGCCAGAAGCACATACGAGAATTAATGGAAGAAGATGCTCAGTAGCATACTGTATTAAACGGGCTATTTTCTCACCCACTACGGATCCCATACTGCCTCCCATGAACTGAAAATCCATAACTCCGAGTGCAACAGGAAGACCATTTATTTGACCTATGCCTGTTTGAATAGCGTCGGGTAAACCTGTTTCTTTTTGATAGGAAGTGTTATAATCGTCATAACATTGTTCTTCTGTTTCTATAAATTCGTCCTTTCCTAGATTAAGTGTACTCTTGATTAGTTTTACACCAGCGTCGACATACTCTTTTTCTTCTTTAGTTAAAGAAGCATAAGTTAAAGGATATTCTTCTTCAATATCCTCAGTATCTTCAATATCTTCTATATAAGTTTCTTCGTTTTTCTTACAAAATTTTTCTTTGCTATCTAGTGCTAATGTAGAAAAAAATTTCATTATCTCTAGTAAATATAGAAATAATATATCAATCTCAGTATCTTCAGTACACAACAATAAATTATTTTCACAATCTTTTTCGTTTTTCTTGTAATGGAGGTATAGATTTTCTATTTGTCGATATAGTGGATCATTATGTATAATATGATCAATGCTATTATCACACTCATAGCGATCTTGTTTTTTAACGTATTCTACTAGAATATCGAAACTGAACCGATAGAATTCTCTCCTTTAAGTAAACCACAACAACAAAATTTAAACCAATATTTAAATTTTGTCAAAACTAGATATCTTTCCATCAAACATATCGCCGTATGTTTTCGCAGCCATAAAAAGTAATTTGTCTCTGGATTATTTCCTGGATAAAAAGGAAATAGTTTTTTTATTTTCCTTTCTTTTCTTTTTTCTTCCGGAAAATCAAGTTCTATTTTCACTAAGTTTACCGCCGCTACTTTCAAGAACTTATCTTGTGATAGTAATTGTTCTTTTAAATTGGCTAATTGTTTAATTAATTTAATTAGGAAGGTGAAATTTATGAAAATTTTCAATTCAAGCAAATCCATTAAAGATTGTATAGGTTGAATAGAATTTTTTAGTATAGCAAAAAAAGGATTTATATTTTGATCAGTTTGATCGAATGCTGCATCTATAAAATCGTGCACAACATCTATTGACAATAGAAATATAAGTTCATCATTTTCAAATGATGTATCTATATTTAAAATACGCATGAACCATATAAGTTGTTCATCATCTTTCAAATCTTTATCATCTAAAATAGATGAAAAAATAGATAAAAGCGCAAATCGCTGTAATTCATCTGTTATTTTTTTATGTATTTCAAAAAGAACAAATTGAACTGTTTTCAAACCTGTATCAATAATATTTTGTATTATCTTAATAGTTTCCTTTTTTTCTAAACTCAGATATTTTATGAATTTCTTTTCTAATACAACCTTAACGATATTAACAAGAGTAATATTGTATCCTACTAATGTTTTCAACTCATTTTTTTCTTCGTGAAAAAATTCATAGTCAAAATATTTGTCATAAATTATTTTGTACAATAAAGTTGAGACCCTTTGAACCATTTTGATGTCAAACATCGTATGCTATTTTTCTAATACATTTGTACTAGAAAAATTAATGTCCATAGGACACCAAGTGCCATTATCAATTAATAATTCAATTCGCTCTGAACTAGTCATCTGTAGCGTTGCCCCGCATTCCTCACAAACACCTTTTTGTTCTAAAATTTTTTTTTATATATAACGTTCTCACAATTCTCGTACAGAAACCACAAATGTTTAAAACATTCCGAATTCAATCTATTTTCTACAGGTTTTGTTTCGCCGATATGTTCAGAATCTTTGTCTTCTTCACACATTTTTTCAGAATCTTTGTCTTCTTCACAAATTTTTTCAGAATCTTTGTTTTCTTCACACATTTTCTCATATTTTTTCTATATATATTGTTACATGTACAACTTAACTTTTAATAGACACAAATACAAACCATCATACTTCAGCTCAGTTTGGGTGCGAGCTAGAATAGATTGCAGATCCTTGCCCCCCCCAGGCCTGGATCTACTGATCCACCGACCCCATTGAGTAATCTAGAATATTAGATATTAGACAAATACCTTTCCTCTAGCCGAATTATTCTATTCCCATCCATTCGGTATTCGGCTCAATCTTAAAATAAAAGATTGGGCCGAGTTCGCTTCGATTAAGGGACCAAACAGACGAAAGTCACTCGATTACAAGCGATCAATCGTATCAAATTCAAATTTGATTTCCTTCCATACTTCACAAGCGGCAGCTAGTTCAGGAATCCATTTAGTAGCTTCGCGGATCACTTCATTACCTTCACGCGCAAGATCACGTCCTTCATTACGAGCTTGTACACAAGCTTCTAAAGCGACCCGATTAGCCACTGCACCAGGTGCATTTCCCCAAGGGTGCCCCAAAGTCCCTCCACCAAATTGTAATACGGAATCATCTCCAAAGATCTCGGTCAGAGCAGGCATATGCCAAACGTGAATACCTCCTGAAGCTACAGGCCTAACACCTGGCATAGAGACCCAATCTTGAGTGAAATAAATACCACGACTTCGGTCTTTTTCAATAAAATCATCACGCAATAGATCAACAAAACCCAAAGTGACTTCTCGTTCTCCTTCAAGTTTACCTACTATAGTACCAGCATGAATATGATCTCCACCAGACATACGTAGTGCTTTAGCCAGTACACGGAAGTGCATACCATGATTTCTTTGTCTGTCAATAACTGCGTGCATTGCGCGGTGAATGTGAAGAAGTAGGCCGTTATCTCGGCAATAATGAGCCAACGAAGTATTTGCCGTAAAACCTCCAGTCAGATAGTCATGCATGACTATTGGAACTCCCAATTCTCTGGCGAATACTACTCTTTTCATCATTTCTTCACATGTACCTGCAGTCGCATTCAGGTAATGTCCCTTAATCTCACCCGTCTCAGCCTGAGCTTTATAAATTGCTTCTGCACAAAAGCAGAAACGATCTCTCCAGTGCATAAATGGCTGGGAATTCACATTTTCATCATCCTTGGTAAAATCAAGTCCACCACGGAGACATTCATAAACCGCTCTACCATAATTCTTGGCAGATAGACCCAATTTTGGTTTGATAGTACATCCCAATAAAGGACGACCATATTTGTTTAATTTATCTCTTTCTACTTGAATACCATGTGGTGGGACTTGAAAAGTTTTTGAATAAGCAGGAGGAATTCGTAAATCTTCCAGACGTAGAGCCCGTAAAGCTTTGAATCCAAATACATTACCTACAATAGAAGTAAATAGGTTAGTCACAGAGCCTTCTTCAAAAAGGTCTAAAGGGTAAGCTACATAGGCAATAAATTGAGTTTCTTCTCCAGGAATGGGTTCAATATCATAGCATCGCCCCTTGTAGCGATCAAGACTGGTAAGACCATCGGTCCAAACAGTGGTCCACATACCAGTGGAAGATTCGGCAGCTACCGCTGCTCCTGCTTCTTGGGGGGCACTCCAGGTTGAGGAGTGACTCGGAATGCTGCCAAGATATCAGTATCTTTGGTCTGATATTCCGGAGTATAATAAGTTAATCTGTAATCTTTAACACCCGCTTTGAATCCGACACTTGCTTTAGTCTCTGTTTTTGGTGACATAAATAAGTCCCTCCCTATGATTTATTGGTTAATAGCTCTTACAAGAACAAGGTCTACTCGACCTGGGTGTCGAACGTAAAGAATCCCTTTTGTATTGTATTACAAAAAATTTTTGTGCAAAATACTCATTTTGTAGCCTCTATTGTCAAAAAGGTTTTTTTTTCTTTCATTCAAGTTATATTGTATCATGTTTTGTATGTATGATGCAACCCAATTTCTTAGTTTGACCTGAGGACCTTTCGGCAATTCCAATTTATTCTATTATTAATTTCTATTATTAATAGTGAAATGTGATAGTGAAATGTGATAGATTTCTTCACTTTAGGCGAAGAATAAAATAAAAAAATTGCAATAGCAGACGGCATGGGCATAGGTGGAAATGTGCCTAGTTATTGGCTAAGACAGTTAAAGACTTCCTTAGGATTGGAATCTATTTACTTACAATTTCGTAGATTAATTCTTTATCTTAATAAAATTGCATCAGCAGCCTCTAGTCGTGTTCTAGCTCTTTTGAGAGCCACATCAGCCTCGATTGCTTGTCTCTTGCCTTCAGCTCGCGCACGATCAACTTTCGCTAGTCTAAAACTTTCCTGAGCCTCTTGAAGATCTATATCAATACCTCTTTCTACATTATTTACCAATAATGTGATTTCATCATTGTCTATTTTGGCAAAACCACTCATCAAAGCCATAGTGGACCACTGGGCATTGAGTCGTATTTTCATGACTCCTATATCCAAAGCTGTTACAATTGCAATATGATTGGGTAATACACCCATTTGACCACTATTGGTAGTAATTATTATTTCTTGAACTTCTGAATCCCAAACAACTCGATTGGGAGTGAGTACACGAAGATTTAGGTTCATATTTTTTTTTTTCTTTAAATTTCTTTTAAGTTCATAGCCTTTGCGGTAGCTTCATCAATGTTACCTACCAAATAAAAAGACTGTTCGGGTAGACCATCTAATTCTCCGGAAAGGATCATTTGAAAACCTCTAATCGTCTCTATTAGACTCACATATTTACCGGGGCAACCGGTAAATACCTCTACTACAAAAAAGGGTTGTGACAAAAACCGTTCAATTTTTCTTGCTCTTGCCACAATTAAACGATCGTCTTCTGATAATTCATCTAATCCAAGAATAGCTATAATATCTTAAAGTTCCTTATAACGTTGCAAAGTTTGTTTAACTCCTTGTGCAGTTTCATAATGTTCTTTGCCTACGATCGAAGGTTGGAGCATAGTTGATGTGGAATCTAGTGGATCTACCGCTGGGTAGATGCCCTTGGCAGCTAATCCTCTCGATAGTACAGTAGTAGCATCTAAATGTGCAAATGTTGTAGCAGGAGTGGGATTAGTCAAGTCATCTGCAGGTACATAAACTGCTTGAATGGAGGTTATAGATCCTTCTTTCGTAGAAGTTATTCTCTCTTGTAAAGAACCCATTTCCGTGCTAAGAGTTGGCTGATAACCCACTGCGGAAGGCATTCTGCCTAATAATGCGGATACCTCTAATCCTGCTTGGACAAAACGGAAGATATTGTCAATAAATAGAAGTACATCTTGTTTATTGACATCTCGGAAATATTCAGCCATAGTTAAAGCAGTTAAACCTACTCTCATACGAGCTCCTGGTGGTTCATTCATCTGACCATAAACCAGAGCTACTTTGGATTCGGATATATTTTGTTCATTAATGACTCCCGATTCTTTCATCTCCTTGTAAAGATCATTTCCTTCACGAGTACGTTCTCCTACTCCACCAAACACAGAAACCCCTCCATGAGCCTTAGCAATGTTGTTGATTAATTCCATAATCAAGACTGTTTTACCTACTCCAGCTCCCCCGAATAATCCAATTTTTCCCCCACGGCGATAAGGAGCTAAAAGATCCACCACTTTAATGCCTGTTTCAAAGATTGAAAATTTGGTATCCAACTGTGTAAAGGCAGGAGCAGATCTATGAATAGGAGATGTTGTGAGAGCATCTACAGGACCTAAGTTATCCACGGGTTCCCCAAGAACATTAAAAATTCTCCCGAGAGTAGTTTCACCAACTGGAACACTAAGTGGCCCTCCTGTATCAATTACTTTCATTCCTCTCATCAAACCATCTATAGCACTCATAGCGACAGCTCTAACTTTATTATTTCCTAATAATTGTTGTACCTCACAAGTCACACTTATTGGTTGACCAGTTGTATCGTTGTCTTTAACTATCAAAGAATTGTAAATTCTAGGCATATTACCTGGAGGGAAAGATACATCTAGTACTGGGCCGATGATCTGAGCAATACGTCCTGCCTTCTTTTCGACAAGTGCGGAAACTCCAAAAATAAAAGGATTGGTTCTCATAAATAATAAATAGGATATTGATTCCAATTGTTAATTGTTAGCAAAAAAAAAAAACCTAAAAAAGCACAAATGCTTTGTAATGAGTTGATCAGTCAATAATCATTTTGGAGTTCTAACTTCAATTTACTTAGTAATCTCTTTCTTTGTAAAGTTCAACTTCGATAATGATCTCAAAATGGATTCATTATCATTATTTAAAATGGAATGAATTTTTATTTTTTATTAACGAATTTATTTTATTCAAATTCGAGTAAAACTTATTTGCTCCGATTTATTACTCAACTCAATCGGAGCAAATAAGTTTTACCTACTATTGGATTTGAACCAATGACTCTGGCCGTATGAAAATGATACTCTAACCACTGAGTTAAGTAGGTTCTTTATTGAGTCATACCTAAATTCTAGGCATAATTAGACATATAAACAATATGCCCTTAAGAATGATTAAATCAAATATCATCTTGACAGAAAGTGATCTATTTTATTAGTCTATTTTTAGGACTAAACTGTGAAGGGCTATAGCTCAGCTAGGTAGAGCACCTCGTTTACACGTGCGCCAATGGTTTTCAGAAGAGTTTATTGATTCATTCGGTTCATAAAATAGATTTTAGTCTTACTCTATGAATTAGGAGAACAATAGCATGACAAAGATGAAGTTCGTTGTATGATTCGAACTATGGATCTAGTTGATATGGTCAATCTCGGGGGCATTCAATGTCAGACATAATGAGTATAATACGTACGAGGATCTCAAAAAACATTTCTTTTCGCTCTATGAACTTTGAGGTGTATGAAGTCTCATATTCTTATTTTGGGGTGAGAGAGACTCCATTTGGAGAATCTATGTCTAAGCATGACAGACCTACGTCAAGGGAATCTTTTGAAGCACTTTGGGATTGCTTCCGAAAAATGATTCGTTTCAAGCAAACGGAGCCATCTTATTATCTGTTCCGGAAAAGAATCGCAGACTAACTAATTTTTCCATCAGTTAATGAAAGAGCCCAATGCAATAAAAATGCATGTTGGGTTCTTGGAACAGTTCAAATCATTTTGGTAATAAGAAATTTGATCTGTTCTACCGAGAAGGTCTACGGTTCGAGCCCGTATAGCCCTATACAATGAAAAAACTCTTCTATGTTTTCTCGCTCATATTGTCCCTATGATCCGATGCTAGTTTGAAATGAAAAGAAAAAAAAAAGCATCCAACTTATTTGCTATTTAAAGGAACTGACGACTTATACAGAAGATCATTAAAGAAAAAGTAAAGAGGAAATACGAAAATAAAAAAATTTGGAATTATTCATAATAGAATAAATAGTCTTTCGACTGCGATCCAGAGCAGACTCTTATTCTTCAATATCTCTATTATAAAGAAGAACAGATCGGACATCGTGTCGAACTAAATATGGGCACATCCACTTTTATTTTGTTTATGAAAGATTTTATATAATCCACGGGTGGATCGGTACCTATCGATTAGAATCAATATTCTAATCGAACTCGGTTGTCTTTTTAATTTGTTAGCACATCTCACATCGTTAGAAACAACGACCCTGAAAGCTCCCTTATTTCAATAGATAAAATTCCCTTGCATCAAACCATATTAACACTTTACAACACGAACCAATGTGAAGTCTGCCGAATTGCACGGGTTCGAACCATTTCCTAATTTTTTTGTATTAAATAAAAAATATTCTTTTATTCATTTCCGTGTTAAGTCACAGATGAAACATTAAATTAATATACAAAAATGATAATGAATCATTCGGGAGGGGAGAGAAGCGATTAATAAATGGACAATACAACAAATAAAAGAATTTGATTTATTTAAACAAAACAGGAATCATCTATTTATGTTTTTATTTTCTGAATATGATACTTTTTGGATATATTTATTCATATCCAGTCTTATTCCGATTCTGGCATTCTCAATTTCAAGAAGTTTGGCTCCAATAAATAAAGGGCCGGAGAAAGCCACTAGTTACGAATCAGGTATAGAACCAATGGGGGATACTTGGATCCAATTTAGAATTCGCTATTATATGTTTGCTTTAGTTTTCGTTGTTTTTGATGTGGAAACAATCTTTCTTTATCCGTGGGCTATGAGTTTTGATATTTTGGGTCTATTTACATTTATAGAAGCTTTTATTTTCGTGATCATCTTAATTGTTGGTTTAGTTTATGCATGGAGAAAAGGAGCATTGGAATGGTGTTAACCCCCAAATTTTGGAATGATAAAAGACGAGTAGAAAATTATCTAAATCTAAAGCCGGCGATAAATCCTATAGAATCATCTTTACTTCATCAAGCAACTCCAAATTTAGTGATTTCCACTACTCTAAACGATCTGTCCAATTGGGCGAGACTTTCTAGTCTATGGCCGCTCCTTTATGGTACTAGTTGTTGTTTTATCGAATTTTCTTCATTAATAGGTTCGCGATTTGACTTTGATCGTTACGGTTTGGTGCCAAGATCCAGTCCTAGGCAAGCCGATCTACTTATAACAGCCGGAACTTATATCAATCTTATGAATCTCGTAAATCAACTTTAGAGATCACTCCCAAAACATCTGAATCGATTTCAGAGATATCATACCCTTTGAAACATTTTAAAATATGAGAGTTTTCTGGCGAATGAATAATCGTTAGTAAAAAGTAACGAGCAGGAAATAAATTTTGAAAATTCCATGAAAAATGTCAAATCCTTATGCAGATACTTTGACAATAAATAGTAATCAAATGCAAGGTCAGTTATCTGCTTGGCTAGCCAAGCATAAGTTAGCTCATAGACCTTTGGGTTTTGATTACCAAGGCACAGAAACATTACAAATCAAATCTGAAGATTGGGTCTCTGTAGCCGTTGCTTTATATGTTTATGGTTTTAATTATCTCCGTTCTCAATGCGCTTATGATGTAGCACCAGGAGGTTCCTTAGCTAGTGTATATCATCTTACGAGAATAAACGATAATGCAGATGAACCCGAAGAGGTGTGTATAAAAGTATTTGTCCCAAGGGAAGATCCCAGAATCCCGTCTGTTCTATGTATTTGGAAAGGTGCTAATTTCCAAGAACGGGAATCTTATGATATGTTGGGAATATTTTATGAAAGTCATCCATGTCTAAAACGTATATTGATGCCAGAAAGTTGGATTGGGTGGCCTTTGCGCAAAGACTATATTGCACCTGATTTTTATGAAATACAAGATTCTCATTGAGTGCAGTGCAAAAAAAAAAAGAGAAACATACTTTTTTAAAAAGAGTTTATCCACGTAAACATAGATCTATATGTATTGATCTATGTATATCCCATCTAAATAGATTAAAACATTCAAAATAAATAGCAATATTCTATAGAAATCTATTGAATATATATTTTAAAACAATCTATTTATATATAGATTCTAAAACAATAAAATTTATCAATTTCAATTCCATTCTATTACATAATAGAAAAATAGAGTTTTGATATCAATTTTTCTAATCTCGTGCTTTATACGTACCTCTACACTACATTTGCCTAAGTTTATCTCAAAAAAGAAAATAAAGAATGTTATAGAAATGACTTTAATACAAAAGTCATATAATAACGGGAGATTTGAAATGATTATAGAAATCATTTCAAATCTCTCATTATTATAATAATAAGAATTAAAATCAAATTAGATGGATTAAATTATCTTAAATTTCAACTTCTTCTTTTCTGACCAAAGTGGTTCGACCCAAGTCTTCTAAATTTTTCTAACGACGTAGAGGTCGGGTAACCAATTCAAGTACATCTCTTGCATTGGCAAACCCATGAATCTGGGCAAAAGTAAATTCCACTGACCATTTAGTACTAATTCCTCTTGCTTCTAGCGGGTTAGCATGAGCCATTCCCGTGATAGCTAAATCGGGTTGTAATTCACGTATACGTCGTATTTGATTCGAATTATCCAGTTTCTCCACAATTCGTGGTATTGGTACACACATCTTTATACATGTATCTTGTAAAAGTGATAATTCAGCAGTTTGATATCGTTTATCCATATATGGAATGCCAATTTCATGAACAATCATTCCACATCTAATTAAGAATCTTGCTAGAGAAACTTCTAGCAGATTATCTCCCATGAAAAAGACAGATTTACCGTCTACCAAATCAAGATAATCTTTTAAACTTTCCCATATTCGTTCCTCCCTTTCCTCCAAACCTTGGGGTTCAACACCAAATACAGGACAAATCTTTTCAATCCAAGCACGCGTTCCGTCTGGACCAATAGGAAAAGGAGCTGCAATTAATTGACATTTTTCGCGTCTTATCAAAGTTGTTGCTGTCCGACTCAAAAATGGGTGAACACCACAAACATAAACTCCGTCACCCAATGATGGAAGATCGGTATATTTTTGAGCAGGTAACCAACCTGATACCTTGATGGATTGACGTTTTAATTCTAAATTGAGTTGAGAAGCAACGTTGGACGGAAAAGATCCCAAAAGAACTAAGCAAGGGTGATTTGCATATTCAACCAATTCCTCTTTTTTTCTAGAATGAAAAGTCAAAAAATGTTGTATAGTTTCTTTTCATTCACGAACGGAGAATTCCGGTTCTGGACAACGATGTGCCATGGCAGCTAACACAGTATCTTCTCCTTGAGTAAAGGCATAATTGAGTCCATTTGCTCTTGCCACTAGAATTGGGATTCCAATTTCCCATTCTAGTTTGGGTGCCATACCTTCCAAATCCATTTTTATTATCTCTGTAGTACAAGTACCTATCCATATAATCACGCTAGGATCTCTATCTTTTCTTATTCGAATACAGAGTTTTTTTAATCCTTCATAATCATTCAATTGAGCCGAGATATCTCCTTCTTCCAATTCTGCCATTGCATAGCGAGGTTCTGCAAAAATCATTACTCCAAGTGCATTCTGCAAAAAATAACCGCATGTCTTTGTACCCACAACTAGAAAGAAACTATCTTCAATTTTTTGATATAACCAAGATACACAGCTAATTGGACAAAAAGTATGATAATTACCTATCTCACATTCGACAATGAGAGTTTCATCAATTTTCACTGACATAAATTATTATAACTATGTGGATTAAATCGTCGTAAACCCAAGTAAATTTTCCTTATTATTTTGATGTTTCCCCTCATCAATAGGATTGAGATAAAGGTCAGAGAGTAGATTGAATAATTCCCGATCTGGAATCTCCTTTGGCACAATATCTTCCGGTTGGGACAGTATTTGATCCGCTATGTTTAAATAATATTCACATACATAGTTAAGAGATGGTTCGGATCCAACCATTTCAAATAAAGTTTTCCCCTTGACCCTCGAAATTCGAATATCTTCAATAAGAGGTAACACTTCTATTACGGGCATTGGACAGGCCTCTACATATTTATTGATAAGATCTCTTTTAGATGTGCGATTTCCAACCAAACCTGCTAATCAGAGTGGATGTGTACAAGCTTTTTCCCTTATAGAAGCAATAATACGATTAGCTGCAAATAATGCATCAAATCCATTATCTGTAATAATGAGACAGTAATCTGCATAGTTCAACGGAGTAGCAAAACCTCCGCAAACCACGTCACCCAATACATCAAATAATATTATATCATATTCGTAAAATGCATTAAATTCTTTTAACAATTTCACAGTCTCTCCTACCACATATCCCCCGCATCCAGCACCTGCGGGCGGCCCCCCAGCTTCCACACAATCTACCCTTCCATAACCTTTATGAATGACATCTTCGGACCAAATATCCTCATAATGATAATCTTTGGACTGCAAAGTATCTATAATTGTAGGTATCAAAAATCCTGTAAGAGTAAAAGTACTATCATGTTTGGGATCACATCCAATCTGTAACACTTTTTCCCCACGTCTAGCTAGGGCAATTGAAATATTACAACTAGTGGTTGATTTACCGATTCCGCCTTTTCCATAAACTGTTATTTTCATCTTTTGATCTCCTTTTCTTTATTTTTTATCTTCCGAACTTATTATTCGTTTGATCTAATTTTGAGTTTAACTTTGCCTTATTTGATAACAGTAAATAAATTCTAGTATGTTACATTACATTCTTTGTAACATTGTCTGTGTTTTTTTTTTAGCTCCCTCACCCTCATTTTATCCTGAGTAAATGGAGGAAGCCAAGCAAAGAATCCTTCATTTCCACTTCCACAATAAATGCAAATTTTTTCATTAATTTGAAACGGGAACTCCCCGCTAATTAAGACTTATTTCTCTATATTCAAATAATACAATAATTTACTGCATGACAAATGAGAAGAGGATAAGATAGGTTTGGGATTCGATTTGGGCCTGCAAATGAATGCTTTTGTTATCTTATATATGATGTTAAATGTGTCGTGTGTCGTTATTCAATGAATAAATTTGAAATCACCATACCATAAGAAATAGTTGTTTTGGAAAGATCCCAATCTTACCGTCGATTCAGCTTTTTTTTTGAGAAAATAAAAAAATATCTATATTTTATTCTTATATTTTGTTATATGTATGTAATAACATATATACACAAATGGATCGTCAACCACTCATAATTTGATTCATTATAGAAAATCACAATGAATTGAATCCGGTCGACCTTTTTTTTTTACCGGGCGAACGACGGGGATCGAACCCGCGCGTGGTGGATTCACAATCCACTGCCTTGGAACCACTTGGCTACGTCCGCCCCAAACTAATTGGCAGTCTCTGTCTAGGGTCATTCCATTTCAAGAATGGATGGTTATAAGCCCCGAAAACCAACTAATAATGAAACTATTCTATTATTTAGAATAATTAATTTGTTGCACTTGCAATGCAACTCTCACACAAGCTAGTGACATTGACATTTATTTTATTTTTTATTTTAATAGTTTTGGGTATTTAAAAAAAAGATCTGAGCCAATACTCACTACTTAATTAATAATTGGTATTATGTATCCATGGCTAAATGGTAAAAGCACCCAACTCATAATTGGGAAGTCGCGGGTTCAATTCCTGCTGGATGCACAGTAAATAGTTACTGTGCTCTGTTCGCTCGCCTGTGCTCTGTTCGCTCGCAATAACTATAACTTTTAAGAAAAATTAGATGGAAAAAGCAGTACCAAATTGGTACTGCTTTCTTTTTAGGATTGAAATACACTAACAATCCATCTTGAATAATTAGCCGTTTATAGAATTAGCTTCAATAGCAGCTAGATCCAGAGGGAAGTTGTGAGCATTACGTTCGTGCATAACTTCCATACCAAGGTTAGCACGATTAATGATATCGGCCCAAGTGTTAATTACACGACCTTGACTGTCAACAACAGATTGGTTGAAATTGAATCCATTTAAGTTGAAAGCCATAGTGCTGATACCCAAAGCAGTAAACCAGATACCTACTACTGGCCAAGCAGCTAAAAAGAAATGTAGAGAACGAGATTTGTTGAAACTAGCATATTGGAAGATCAATCGGCCGAAATAACCGTGAGAAGCTACAATATTGTAGGTTTCTTCTTCCTGACCAAATTTGTAACCTGCATTAGCAGACTCATTTTCGGTAGTTTCCCTGATCAAACTCGAGGTTACCAAGGAACCATGCATAGCACTAAATAGAGAGCCACCGAACACACCAGCTACACCTAACATGTGAAATGGATGCATAAGAATATTGTGTTCAGCTTGGAATACAATCATGAAATTGAAAGTACCAGAGATTCCTAGAGGCATACCATCAGAGAAGCTTCGTTGACCAATAGGGTAAATCAAGAAAACAGCAGTAGCTGCTGCTACTGGAGCTGAATATGCAACAGCAATCCAAGGACGCATACCTAGACGGAAGCTAAGCTCCCACTCACGACCCATATAGCAAGCTACACCAAGTAGAAAGTGTAGAACGATTAGCTCATAAGGACCACCGTTGTATAGCCATTCATCAACAGAAGCTGCTTCCCAAATGGGATAGAAATGCAGACCGATGGCTGCAGAGGTAGGAATAATAGCACCAGAAATAATATTGTTTCCATAAAGAAGAGAACCGGAAACAGGTTCACGAATGCCATCAATATCTACTGGAGGAGCGACAATGAAAGCGATAATGAATACAGAGGTTGCAGTCAATAGGGTAGGAATCATCAAGACACCAAACCATCCAATGTAAAGACGGTTTTCAGTGCTAGTGATCCAATCGCAAAAATGATTCCATAGGCTTGCGCTTTCGCGTCTTTCTAGAATTGCGGTCATGGTTATAACTTGGTTTATTTAATCATTAGAAGCTCCCAAGCATACACATAAGGCTTGTTATTCAACTGTATAATATGAGTCATATCTATATGTCAACCAACATTTTGACATGGTTATAAATATTCATAAAATTCATAGTATCCTCTTCCTTCCATAAACTATATGCACATATATTGAAATGGTTTTCAATAGTATCCGTAGATATTAATACCGTAGGTATTAATGCGCTCTATTGGCATTCCTTCTTTCTTTATGATTCAAGGTAATAAATATTATTACCTTGGAGTTAAATGTGATTAGACAAAACTCTTTCGATGGGTAAGAAAGACCCTTTCATTTCTTAAGGATGATTCCCGAATAGTGGGATGCTACCTATCTTGCTTGTTAAGAGCAATGGATAACATTGAATTGCATTGGATCTGCAATAAGTAGACAAAATACTTTTAGGTGCTAGATTCTGGTACTCTGGGTTGCCCGGGACTTGAACCCGGAGCTGATCGGATGGAGTGGATTATCTGCTCTTTTTAATAGGAGCAAGAAATCTCTCGCCAAACCGTGCTTGCAATTTTCATTGCACACGGCTTTCTCCATGTAGTGATTTGATCCATCATTTGGTTGGATTTCTGGTTGGAAAAGATCTATAGCATCATAAATTGATCCTGGCAATTGCTCAATAAGCATTTCATTGGTCAAAATCAGTTTTCTATTTGTTTTTTCCGCATCTTTTGCCAGAAATTAGCCAGGGGGTTTATCTAGCTAATTTCTGAATTCCAAATTCGTTCTCTCTGTGAACGAGTTTTTGAAAGGGACGAAGAAATGGATTCTCTTTCTTTTGAAAATGATTTTGTAAAGAGTTATGAACCTAATTGTTCTCGAACTACACGTATAGTACTTTTATGTTTACAGGCCAAAGTTTTAGCACATGAAATTAAAAGTATATACTTTATATGATATAAACCATCTTGATTGATGGATCCACTGTAGTAATGAAAAAGATTTATCCAAATTTGATCGAATCGATCGAGAATATCATCATCTGATAGACTGGTCCAAGACAATTTACTAATTGGCCACCCTGAGATGTCACAAAACTTTTCTTTAGCTAAAGAAAAAAGAATTGATTTAATCGAAGCTGTTGAGTTTAATTCATTGGTAATAAGATCGGTAATGAATAAATCATCTAGCATTTTGGCTCTAACCACGAGAGGTCTCATTTTAACATGCATAAAAAACCCTAAAAAAAAAAAAGAAATCTTGGATAATTCAAGACTGCATATCCTATACGGTTGAAACCAAAGATGAAAATAATATTGCCAAAAATGAAACAGATGATATCTACATTTTTTCACTTGAAGATGCATACCCTTTAGAGCTATAAGGGATCTTTCTCCATATCTCACATAATGGATGAAAGAATCCTTCAACAAACAGATCTTTTTTGTTGAAATTTTTTGAGGAAATATAACAATATCTTTGATCTTTTTCTCAAAATGAGTTCGATCCGGAAAAGAGTCATATAACAATGACTATGAATTAAAAAATCGTTTAATAAGAGGAATTAAAAATGATTCGCATTCATACACATAAGAATTCCAAAGGAACAGGGAGAACGTATTTTCTCCCTGTGTAATCAGAGATTTCTGCAAATTTTCTTTACTAAAACTACATTCATGGAGAATCGATCGTAATAAATGCAAAGAAGGAGCATCTAGGATCCAGCGACGAAAAAGTCAAACCAAAATTTCCGGATGAATTGAATAGGGCACTCATATATCTGATATATAATTGGAATGTGGTAATTTATCCTCCATAAAAGGAAATATGCAATGGATGGATCGGAGACTATTCCATCCATCCATTCCTTTTATGAAATGTTTTGATCGCATTGCGAACAAAACTTCCAAGACAATTGTAAACCCTTTTAGTATCGATTTAAAAGTATTCTTATTGTATTCAATGAATTGATTTGAATTGGAATTCTCGAATAAACTAATTGAATTATTCTGTTTACATATTCAACGTATTGAACGTTTTACAGCCAGGAAACTCAAAAAATTAGAAACTAAAATTTCCGTCGGTTCCTCGGAACCAGATCTATCTAAATGATGATCATGAGCAATTGCGTAAAGATCTTCCCGAAAAAAAAGCGGATATAAAAAGAATTGTTGCCAAGATCGATGTTTGTTTGAATTTCTTTGGAAGTCATCCATTTGTTTAAACCCCCGGACCCAAGAATAACCTGTTGGATTATTCAAGATAATACATGGTGCGATCTAGTTGGAACATAATAGAAAATGTCTATCAGATAGATCTTTTTCTTCGCATAGATCTTCATTCGTCATGAGGAAGAATGAAAATTTCTTATTTTGGCAGTCCGATCGCTCTCCTGACTCATGGAATAGAATTAACATGGTCAGTACACTATTTCTCTTACACATTTGTTTTCGAGTACTTAGGACTCATGGTGAATGTAGAAAACCCTAATTTACTACAGGGAAAAACTTCCTTTATCGGTTACTAAAAGGCTTTTAACTTCCGATTAGTAAAGGGAATTCCTCATTGAAATGAGGAACAGAAGCTCGTTCTTCTGGTTTTACTTATGATTCAAGCCATCCAGCTTTATCCATTGACTCACTTGACTTAATCACTCGCACTCTCGAATTTATTTGATCTTATTTCAAAAGAAATTCATTTGTTCAAATTCAATTGTATACATATGTTAATAATTTGTATACATTATTATTTGTATATGCATTGAATTCCTTGATCTGCCGCTTCTGCTGATCAAAAACAAAAGTCGAGATTCTTAGAACGACATGCTACTTTTTCCATTTTTGTTTTTTTAGGATCAGTCGTAGTCTTACTAATTTTACCGATGGTATAGACGAATTGAATAGTTCATCCGAACATGTAAAAGACCATAGTCGCACTTAAAAGCCGAGTACTCTACCATTGAGTTAGCAACCCTTTATTTGTATAGATACAGCCGAAGTAGAGCAGTTACTTGATTCAATCGATCAGAAATAGAACCTTTACAATAAATCATCAAGGATATTAATAATCGAATCAAACTTTACCATTTCTTAATCAAATCAAGTGATCTTTCCGGATCAGAAAAAATCTGATCCGTTGAACGAATTCACCATAAAAAAAAAGAAATAGCGAATTTATTATATCCAAAAAATATGCTATTGTCAATCCCGAAATGTTGGGATTGATTGTTGGATTGACATTATATTAAGATGAAAAATGATTAGGACTATAAATAAAAGCTCGTTAGAAATGGCAGTAAAGTAAAAAAAAGTACAAATTTATTATTTATTTTATTTAATGAACAAAAAATGATAACAATTGTTTATCATTTTTTGTTTCATTCATTCAGTTCGTTCTCACAATTCTAATCTTCTTCATTTCTTCTCCTTCTCTTGAAGAACTGCTTAACAAAAATCCTTATGTGCTTCCCTATAAAAGATCGCACAGGAATAAAATACATGAAATGAAGATATAATAAAACAAATATAAATGGATAATAATAAGACAACCATGATACAAAACTTATATAATAACCAAATTTTATATGATCTAAACCTAAACGTAGACGCATTATTTAGAATACCCCCTTTTTAATAAAAAAAAAAAAATTGAAAACGCGTTTAAAACGATAAATTTTTGCAGAAAAATACCATGACACAATTTCTATAAATTGAGCTACTAATTTGATAAATTATACAATAGCACTATAAATAAATAAAACTCATTTTATTCTTATTGATTGAACCCAAATTCCTGAAGAGATCTTCGAGACTTAATGTCAAATTCGATAGGTAGCTCATTGATTTCACTTCAATTAACCCTAGATTCTGCCCCTAGCTGAAAAAAAAAAGTTTGATACCAAGCTCCTATATCTTTTTTTTTTTTTTTATAAATGTTGAGCTAAGAGTATCTTCGCGTCAAAATGGCGGATGTCATAATCCACAGAACTAATCATGTCATTTAAATCACACGTTGCTTTTTACCACATCGTTTTAAGACAAATTTTTATCATACAGATAGATCTCTTATCCGATCCTAAAATAGATATGTAATTATTAATAGTCGTTCACTCAATTTCTAGAATACATTTTTTAGAATTAATTGGTTTAGTTAGCTAGGTATTTAATGCTTCTTTAGCTGCGTACATTACTTTGACAGTAATGGTTTCAATCCCCTTTTGTCGTGCAAATTTTTCAGAATTTCTTTCCACCTTTTCTCTGGCAAAACGAGGAATTTTACTTAATTCTAGTCGACTTTCAGGATTCCAAATTAGGCCTATATCCGTAGATATAGATTTGGATATTATTTCTTTAGTATCATGACCACCAAAAATCTCTAGAAGATGGTCCTCCATACCCAGAGCAAATGAGTTATAAATTAAATCAGCTATTTGATTAGTACCTTCGTAACCTAAAAAAGGTCGGTATCCCAAAGGAAAGTTTTGTATATGAACTGGTGCAGAAATAACTCCACACGGAATATCAAGACGTTTACCAATATGACGTTCCATTTGAGTACCAAATATTGTAGATGGTTCCGTGTGAGCGATCATATCTCCTACCTCAGCATGATCATCTATGATCAGTATTTCATCGCAGAAACCTTGAATTTGCTCTTTGAACCATTCCACATCGTGTTTGCAATAAGTACCTGCACAACTGACATGAATCCCCATTTCTCGAACAAGTATCTTAGTGATTGAAGCAGCATGAGTTGTATCACCAAAAACAACTATTTCTTTACCCGTCAAATTCTGACAATCAATAGATCTTGAAAACCAAGCAGCTTGGGAAACAAATCGAGTTTGTCCGTCGATATAAGGTTCATAATCCACTCTTTTATTCGATGAACTAAGAGTCAACGTATTCACATTTTTTTGAATCTGGCGGATCCACTCTGCCATATCTACAGCTCCCATGGGAGCTATAGATATGTAAGGCATCCCATATTCTTTATTTAAATATACCGCTGTCATCAATCCCACTTCATGATAAGGAATTAAATTGAACCAAGCTTTTGGTAATATTTTAAGATCTTCTACAGATCCTCCTTCATGAATTATTTGATTAATTTCAATATCCAGATCTCGTAATAAATGTCTTAATTCACGACAATCGTGTTGATTATGAAAACCCAATGTAAAAATTCCAATTATATTGACAGAAGGCACATTTGTGAGAAATTGATCCCATTTTTCTTGTCTATGACATCTATCTAAATAATATCGAACCACCTGTTCTAAAGTTCTATCCGCTGCTTGAATTTCATTTACTTGATAATGATCAACATCTGCAAAAATGACGTCGGAATCAGAAATTATGGATGCTCTATTCACAAAGTTCTGTAAATCTTCTTGCAAAATACTAGAGGTACATGTAGGTGTCAATATAATAAGATCAGGGTGTTCCTCTTTATCTTTCTGGAGAATATTATCCACAACTCTTTCTTGAGATCCACGTGCTAGTACGTGACGATCTACTATGCTAGCAGTTGCGGTAGTAAAATCTCTTTCACATTCTAACATAGAACGCATGACATTGAAATAATCATCTCCTAGAGGAGCGTGCATAATGGCATGCACATTTTTGAAAGAACTAGCTACTCGTAGGGTTCCAATATGAGTAGGACCAGCATACATCCAATAGGCTAATTTCACTTTATCTCTATCTCAATTTGATCTGTATTCCAATTCTACACCGAAAAAATATCCCTTTCTCTATTTAGAATCTTATCGAAATCATCTTTTCCTTCTATAAGTCTTTTTTTTTTTTTCAATTCAATAATACTGTTCCACCTGGGACGGAAGGATTCGAACCTTCGAAATAACAGGACCAAAACATGCTGCCTTACCGCTTGGCCACGCCCCATTATTGTTTTATAATAATCCATTAAGATAAATTGACGCAATGTTTTGAATCTGAATTGCATTATTATAATTTGATTCGTTATGCAATTATGCATAACCGGAGGGGCATAGATTCTGGAGTTAATCAGATATCTAACTATAGGGGAACCTAAAAAGAAACAAGAATATACATTCATTGGTCATTCCCTATCAGAATAGGTAAAATATTGTATAAATAAATGATCCCTTCCAACTCGAAAACTAAAAGTCTAATCTTGTCGAACAATTCGATTGATTGGCCAAATACTTTTAGATCTTTACATTATTCATCGGAGAATCAAAATGTCAGTTATCCTCAACTTCCATATTTGTCTAGACGATGCCGCTTTTCATTTGAATAATCCCTTTTTTGCCAAATTGCCTGAAGCTTATGCAATTTTTGATCCAATTGTTAATGTAATGCCCATTATCCCTCTGTTCTTTTTTTTATTAGCCTTTGCTTGGCAAGCTGCCGTAAGTTTTCAATAACGATAATCTAAGTTTTTATTCATTTTTGTTTGTATCACTTGATATGGAAAAAACATCTTTTTTTTCTATCATTTTATGATTAGTTAGTTGTTACAATTTAACTATTTCTAATTGGATCATTTTCTTTAACTAAATTGATGTAACACTCTTTTTCCTCGTTCTGATGTTTATTTTGTGATACATCTATTCTCGACAGATCAAAATAACTTGAGTCAATATCAATGGCATCACAGTTGCAGTTTGGGTGATTAGCTAGTGATTAGAATATGTTATTAGAAGATAACATATCTTTCAATATTCTATTTAAAAAATGAGTAAAGATGATAATTTATCTATTCCAAATTTTCTTCTATTTTAGACATAGACTGTACTTGTTTCTATTGTTTTGTTGATTGTGATAATCTTAAACAAGTTTAGGGTAGTTTAATTAGTATTCGAATTCCTATTTATCCTGTTCAATTCCGAGCAAAGAAGAAAAGAGAAACAGAATAGATTCAATTTTGAATCTACTTTTTTTCTTTGCTCAGCCAATGCCAATAGCCAATATATGATACAAAAATTGATGATCTGTTCCGTTTTCTAATAAGAATAATTTCAGAGATTACATAATGCTTACTCTTAAGCTGTTCGTTTACACAGTAGTGATATTTTTTGTTTCTCTCTTTATCTTTGGATTCCTATCAAACGATCCAGGACGAAATCCTGGGCGTAAAGAATAGAAAAAAAGATTAGAAAGTAGATTTTGTCAAAATCCCTTAATAGGTTTTGAGGAGTAATCTCAGACTGAACGGAGAGAGAGGGATTCGAACCCTCGGTACAAAATAGTTTGTACAACGGATTAGCAATCCACCGCTTTAGTCCGCTCAGCCATCTCTCCTAAATGGCAGATCTAAAATGAATATAGCATTTCACTAAATAAAGACCAACATTTGTGAGAATCCAATTTTATTTTTTTATTCCATTTCAAACAATTTTTCGCTTTTTCTAGCCCGGCCAGTATCTGGCCAGGCCATTGTCTTTCCTAGATAAGGAATTAATTGACTAAATTATGAAGAATACAGTGCTCTACCTAATCTGAAAGCTAAAATCATTATTATAAACGTAACAGCAATAAAAAGGGCTATCAAAATTTGACCTTGTGATATCATTTCTTATATTTCCTTTTATGTATTATATTTTTATCTCTTATTATAAGATTAATAGATAAGCACTTGCTATATATAATGTATTATATTTTTATCTCTTATTATAAGATTAATAGATAAGCACTTGCTATATAATATATATATTGTTTTTTATTCCAACTATTTCAGATTATAATCTGGATGAGATGTTCTAGATTGGATTGAAAATGTATAGATCATATTGAAGGGTAAAAAAGAGATTTCAAAGACTAAGAGTGGATCATTCTTATTTTCTATATCTGTCATAAAGAAAAACTAATTCCAAATTACTTGAATTATTCTAAAGAATGTGTTAATAATCATAACAACTAATCTATAAATAGACTAGTTACTAAAGAAAATCATACTATTAGTCATGGAGTATTCCCTACAATATTGATTGAGGGTTTTTCTTTTTTCTTGTAAGAGTAAAAACAAAACAATAAGGTAAGGGATGGAAGAAGTGAAAAGAAACTATCTCTTATTAAGTTTTCAGGAATAGGAAAATATGATGATCGGAACTTGCATTAGATTCTTATTAGAATCTAAAAATTACTTTTTCCTATTGGACAAAAAATCGATCTGTATGATACAATGAAATTGTAGCGGGTATAGTTTAGTGGTAAAAGTGTGATTCGTTCTATCATTATATTCAACAGAGTTGAAGGATCTTTCAACTCTCATTTATATTTTTTTATATAAAAAACTCTATTTACTATATAGGTTCTAAACCTCTCCTATGAATACCCTGGGTCAGGAAAGGAATTGTGCGCATTCTCGTAATTTGAATTTGGAATGAATGATAAAATGACGATATTTTCCATTCAAGATGGCGAAACAGAATGTAGAATTTTTGAAAAGATTAGACCGATCTATCTAATCGGATCAATCAAAGATCCATGGATATCAAAATATTATTTTTCATCGTAACTAAACTAAATGTTCAACTACTAGAATAAAAAAGTTGGAGTCAAATAGCTAGGTAACAGTGACTTTGGTTTACTTTAGTCACCGTGATTTTGTTTGAGCTCGGTGAAATTTGATTTCCTCTAGGATTGCAATCAGTAGAAATAGAAAACGAAGTAATTAGAAAGATTTTTGAGCCCAATATTAAGAATTTTTCAATCTTATCTTTCTATAGGGATCATCTATCAAGTGAATAGGTATTTTCTATTTAAGGTTCTTCACCTGAAGTTAAGAGGAAAGAACTACAAATACAACTAACATAGATGTTATGGAGCAGAGCATAAATAATTTATGTATTATGTGAAAAAGCATTTTTTTTTTTTATCAGACCTCCCTTTCTATCTCTCTCTCATGGAGGAGCTGAATGAAATGAAATTTTCATGTTCGGTTCTGAATTAGAGGCGTTAATCAACGTCGACTATAACCCCTAGCCTTCCAAGCTAACGATGCGGATTCGATTCCCGCTACCTGCTCATTCATATTTCTTATTCTTATTTCATTTTTCATGCCCATGTTACCTACCTATTCTTTCTCTTTCATTCCCGAATCTCGTTGTGAATAGAGAAAAAATCATACTTTTTTATTCCCAATCGATAAAGTAAAGGAATAATGAAAATAAAGCATCCATCGTCTAATGGATAGGACAGAGGTCTTCTAAACCTTAGGTATAGGTTCAAATCCTATTGGACATAATAATTCATCGTTATGCTTTGTTAAATGTTTCAAAATGATTATTTAGCTCTTTTATACTATTTCGAGCATAATAAAAAGTTGGAGATTTTCTTGAATAGCTTCTTTTAAGAGATCTTCTGCTTGTTGCGTGAATGTCCCAGTAGAACGTATAATTTCTCCAAATTGGGGTTTCTTTTTTACTAAATACTCGCGCAGCTTAAGAATAAATTTTTTAACTTGTACGATCTCTAATTTATCTAGATATCCATTCGTTCCGGTATAAATCATAGCTATTTGTTCTTCCACTATCAAAGGATCTGATTGAGATTGCTTGAGCAACTCGTGTAATCGTTGGCCTCTTGCCAATTGATCTTGCGTAGCTTTATCAAGATCAGAAGCGAATTGTGCAAAAGATTCTAACTCTGCAAGTTGAGCTAATTCTAATTTTAATTTCCCAGCTACTTGTTTCATAGCTTTCATCTGAGCTGCGGATCCTACTCTAGATACGGAAAGACCCACATTAATGGCAGGTTGAATTCCTGCATTGAAGAGATCAGCTGACAAGAAGATTTGTCCGTCGGTAATGGAAATGACATTAGTGGGGATATAAGCTGAGACATCTCCAGCTTGAGTCTCAACTATTGGTAAAGCAGTCAAGCTACCTCCACCTAACTGCGAATTTAATTTAGCTGCTCTTTCTAATAAGCGAGAATGTAAATAGAAAACATCTCCTGGATAAGCTTCCCGGCCAGGTGGTCTTCTTAATAGAAGAGACATTTGTCGATAAGCTTGTGCTTGTTTGGAAAGATCATCATAAATGATTAATGTATGTTGTTCTTTATACATAAAGTATTCGGCTAAAGCTGCTCCTGTATAAGGAGCAAGATATTGTAATGTAGCAGGAGAATCTGCAGTTTTCGCTACCACAATGGTATACTCCATTGCGCCACGTTCTTGGAACGTATTAACTACCTGAGCTACCGAAGAAGCTTTTTGACCAATAACGACATAAACACATATTACATTCTGATTTTTTTTATTTATAATCGTATCTGTAGCTACTGCCATCTTACCGGTCTGTCTGTCCCCAATAATCAATTCTCGCTGACCGCGCCCTATAGGGATCATAGAATCAATAGAAATAAGACCTGTTTGAAGAGGTTCATATATAGAATGTCGTTAAATAATACCTGGAGCGGGAGATTCGATCAATCGAGATTGGAAAGATGAGATCTTCCCCTTACCATCAATAGGTCGAGCTAGCGCATTTACAACTCGACCTAAATAAGCATCACTTACTGGTATCTGAGCAATTTTTCCCGTTGCTCTCACGGAACTACCCTCTTGTATCATCAAACCATCACCCATTAATACAGCTCCAACATTATCTGATTCTAGATTTAGGGAAATACCTACTGTACCATCTACAAATTCTACTAATTCCCCTGACATTACTTTATCAAGACCATGAATACGAGCAATGCCATCTCCTACTTGAAGTACAGTGCCAATATTAACAACCTTGACTTCGTTATTATATTGTTCAATCTGTTTACGTATCATACTACTGATTTCATCGGGTCGAATAGTTACCATTAACACTAGTTAATTCTCTTTTGAAAAATAAGACCTAGTATATATATATATATAACGTTAATCAGTTATGTTTTTCATGCCTAGCAGCAAGTCGATATTATGCTCGATCGTACGTAAATGTAACTCACTATTCAGACGATTATTCAGAGTTCCTAGAGCTCTTTGGACAGCTTGGCGAGAAATTTGTTGTCGAACCTGTTCCATTACTCTTTGTTGTTCCAATTGAACGGTTTCATTCTTTAAATTTTCTAATTGTTTCAAATTAACAGAAGCAACATTGATAAGATCCTCTTTTTCTTGTTCTATTTGAGAGTATCCATTTTCCCGAATTTCACGCACTCGCATTTCTACTTCCCGTAAGTGAGCCTGGGCTTGCTCAAGCTGATTAGCAGCTCCTTTACATAATTCTTTAGAACTCTAAATAGTACTCACTATTTTCTGTTTACGGTTATCTAATAAATTACTTAATGAAAGTAGATTATCTATTCATAAGTTGAACGAATAATCTCTTCCCAAACCGAACACGAATCTTTCGATTCATTCGGCTTTCCCGCTCGGCTTTTTTTACCAAGCCTACCCTTTTCGTTCATATTATGTAAATTAAAAAAAAAATCAATCTATCAAAGACCGAAATCTACGAAGGGCTCTTTTGCCAAAAGGGGTTTTTTGTTATCAACTGAGTTGTTGTTTTTTCTTTTCGTATTTTTTTTCTTGAATAAATTCGCTTTTGTGTAGGTCGTCGGTTCCGCATTTAAACCCCAAAAATTGTATTGGATGGGAGATTAGGACTATTTTTCAGTAGATAGATTGAATAATTCCATTGATATGAATGTTATATATCGATTTAACCTCCAACTATGCCTTTGAACCCATCTCATATTAGCACAGCGGTTCAAAGAGTACCAGTTTTGCTTGGACTTCAAGCAGTTTAGCTTTAACCATTCTAAAGATTTTCTCATATTGGTTGGGATTGGTCAAAAATTTCCCAATCAATTACGAAATGCTATAGTTCTTCCATATTGATTTTTTGCCCTTTTAGAAGTAATTTGTTGAGATCATGCACTTTTCTATCTACAAAATGCAGTTGGTTGGATCCAGCTAGATTATTCAAATATACAACTCGCACACACTCCCTTTCCGAAATAGGTCAGTACACCAAGCACCACATTGAGATTTAGTATATTTGTTTCTAAAATATTGGTATTTAACCTGAAACCCTTAGCGGAGGATAAAAAAATTAGGGAAATGAAAGAATCAGTTACATTTTTCATACGCTCTCCCCTCATAGATAAGGATACTTTTACAAAGTTTTTTCTCCGACTCGATTCATTCTGGATAAACAGATTTCGAGTACTTAGTAAGTCCCAGGTCCTGCATAACGATAAATAAGGCTATAATAAAAAAAACTTTGCTCAATCTATCTACTTCTTCGAGTGTCACAAGTCTTTCTGACCAAAACAAGTGACGTATAAGTCCATTATTTTGGATCAGCCCCTCCCCTATTGGCTGAACAAGAAAATTGATAAAGGGGGGTCCTTAAAATCCCGAAGGATACGGATTTTAGTCTCCGAGATTAAACAAATGGATTAGCAAATAAAAGTGCTAGAGCTACAACTAATCCATAAATAGTTAAAGCTTCCATAAAAGCTAAACTTAGCAGTAAGGTACCTCGTATTTTACCCTCCGCCTCCGGTTGTCTCGCAATACCTTCAACAGCTTGTCCCGCAGCAGTGCCTTGACCAATGCCAGGTCCAATAGAAGCAAGGCCTACGGATAATCCAGCAGCAATAACGGAAGCAACATAAATCAAAGGATTCATGGTAATCTCCTCTTAGATTAAATAATGGTGGATAATATGATAGTTTTCTCTATTGATTTGATTGTTCACGTTCAACTAGAGAACAATTTCTTTTCTTTGAAAACAACTCAATTTTGATTCGACGAAATGGTATTAAAAAATTATTTGATAATACAAAATAGGTAAATCCTCTACCCTTATATTATATCCTTTTTTAGATTAAATATTATATCTCTAAAGAATTAGAGATAGAATATATAGACAAACTATGTACATAAAACGTATCCCTTCGAGTCATTGCTCGAAACCGGGATACACACATAGTTTACTAAACTAATTCCCATTAGTAAACCTATTAATATTATTAATGTAGATATGAATCTACAAATATGATCTATTCTATCTATCGATTTTATCGACGGGTGAGGTGATCCTTAATCTTTCTACTAAGATCTTAGAGATTCAGTATTTTCATTTATGACTATAATTAAGGGGGAATCAAAATGGAAAGAACATTTAACGTTTTATAAATATAAATGAGAAAATTATTATGAATCTGAATTAAAAGACTAAGTCCAATTAATTCAATTAATGATGACCCTCCATGGATTCTCCTATATAAGCTGCGGCTAGAGTTGCAAAGACTAGAGCTTGAATGTCACTTGTAAATAATCCTAGGAACATTACAGGTATAGGTACCACTAAAGGTACTAAGGAAACAAGAACGGCAACTACCAATTCGTCAGCTAATATATTTCCAAAAAGCCGAAAACTAAGTGATAGAGGTTTCGTAAAATCTTCTAATATGTTAATCGGTAAAAGTATTGGGGTTGGTTGAATATATTTACCAAAATAGCCTAAACCCCTCTTTGTAAGACCTGCATAAAAATAAGCTACTGATGTGAGCAAAGCTAGAGCTACTGTAGTATTAATATCATTTGTAGGCGCGGCTAATTCCCCATGAGGTAATTGAAAAATTCCGCAGGGGAAAAGAGCACCTGCCCAATTAGAAACAAAGATAAATAAAAACATGGTTCCTATAAAAGAAACCCAAGGACCATATTCTTCTTCGCCAATCTGAGTTCTAGCCAAGTCCCGAACAAATTTGAGAACATATTCCACAAAATTTTGAGCTCCGTTTGGAACAATTTGTGGGTCTTGAACAGCTAGAGTAGCTGAACTTAATAATACAGCAATTACAATCCAGGAAGTTATAAGTACCTGTGCATGAACTTGGAACCCCCCTATTTGCCAATAAAAATGCTGACCTACTTCCACACCGGATATCTCATAGAAAAAATTCAGCGTGTTAATAGGAAATTGTACAATATTCATATTACCCTTTCTATATAAAGATGAATTTCAAAAAAAAAATTATTTTGGTTCAATGACCGATTCCTTAATTATTTCACTATCATCAGTTAGGTTACGAAATAAAATAATGAAATGATTATTTCACTGATTAAGAAGATTTCTGTATTTCTAGACAAATATATCTGTATTTCTAGACAAATATATCTTAATCTATTCTATAAGATTTGGGAATTGTAGCCAACTTAGTTTTAGCTTCTCTTTTTTTTGTTTATTCACTTTTTATAGAATTACAATGCTTTACCTGTGTGAATTGCTAAAATTAATTTATTTAGGATCAGTCGGATTGGTCCTCTACCATCATCATTGGCTGGGATTGGGATATCCACGAGATCTGGGTCACAATCTGTATCAACTAAGCAAATTGTGGGAATACCCAAAGTTCTACATTCCCGAATAGCAGTATATTCTCCTTTTTGATCGAGAATTATTACAATATCGGGTAATTTTTTCATGTATCTAATACCTCCCAGATCTTCCTGTAATTTGTTCAATTCTCTCCTGAGTATTGCTGCTTCTTTCTTCGTAAATTGATCAAATCCTCCCGTATTTTTTTTTTTCATTAAATTTTTGAATTTTTCAAGTCTTGCTTCTGTAGTAAACCAATTAGTTAACATACCCGTGAGCCATTTTTTATTTACATAATGACATCGAGCTGCTAAAGCAGCTAATTTAGCTGAATCAGCTATTTGATGTTTTGTACCAACTATCATAAATTGTTTTCCTCTTTTTGCTCCATCAAACACAAAATCACAGGCTTCTGATAAAAAACGAGCGGTATAAGTCAAATTTATAATATGACTATTTTGACGTTCTTTAAAAATGTAAGGTGCCATCTTAGGATTACATTTTTTTGTCTCATGACCAAAATGAACTCCTACTCTTACCATTTCTTTCAAATTGATGTTCCAATTTTTTTTCATCATTTTCTTTTTTTGCTTTTTAATATGAACTGGAATACCTACATTCCAATGGAATGGGTTAAATTGCTTGCCGTAGCCTACTTGGTACAAATATTCATTTGATTTTTTTTTTTTTTTTTATACAATAAAGCAAATTGTTAGATTTCTTTCTTTATAAATTTCTTTTTTACTACTCCTACTCGTTTTGATTTTTTCTTTATTTTGACTAATTTTTTTAGAACTTTTTTTTTTTGCAATAAAAATTTAAAGAAAAAATCTTTCACTTTTATTGGAAATATATTTTTCTTACTCATTCTCGGATCTATTTTAGTCCGTTTTTTCAAACGGTTGAATCCAGTACCAACAGGTATCATTCTCCCGAGAATAACATTTTCCTTCAAGCCCTTCAACCAATCAATGCGACCTTGAAGAGCAGATTTCGCTAAGACCCGAGCAGTTTCCTGAAAACTCGCTTCCGATAGAAAACTTTGAGTATTCAGAGATGCGTTTGTCATTCCCAATAAAATGGTTCGATAGTTTATTCTTTTTTCGAGAGCACGATCCATTCTTTGTGCTTGTGATAATCTAATGAGTTCTCCGGGTAAAAAAAGACTATTTAGTCCATTTTCCAAATTTTTATTTTCGGACTTTTCGACATCTACAACTAAAACTTTCGATGTAATTTGGCGCACAATAATTTCTATATGCTTATCAAAAATTTGTACCCCCTAGGATCGATAAATCTTTTGAATTTCATTGACCAACTGATTCTGACTATCCTCCATAGTTATTCTAACACTGGTGAATGACCCCCAAAAGTTTCCAAAAAATCTTGCCAGGTGTCTGTTCAATTCTTTAAATTTTTTTTTTCGATTTTTCGATATTAAAGTATTCGAGCAGGCTTCTGATAATTGTTCAACTTTAGGAAGACCTTGAATTATATCATCAGATTTTAATCTGTCGTATGACATGGTGATTAATGTATCTCCTTCGTAAAGAATTTTCCCATAATAACTATTATGAGTTGCTCCTCGAGTACCCAAATAGGGTTTAGCTAATCTAATGATAAAAGATCCCTCACGAACAACTACAATTTGACCAGATTCTTGGAGTTGTTTATCTTTGAATATCCATATACTTTTGCAAAAAAATTGTCCAAGGCTGACTACTGGAAATGTTTTTTCAAAAAAATTGGATAGGGAAAAGTACAAATGAAAATTAAAAAGAATATTTCTGCATGAATCAAATTTATAAATTTCCCTCTTTTCGTCCATAAAATAACATTTAGCTACTTGAAAAGTATTCGAGTCATTGTTAGAAATTGAACGTTCATTTAGTAATACTTTTTTATAAGTCATCAAACGACAGTATGGAAAACGATTAGAAATACTATGTAAATAACCCAGGAAACCTGACAATGCCATTTTTTTATTTGCATCCAACTTTTTTACTATATTTAAGCTTTTTAAAGAATCATTAAACAAAACGATTTGCAAAAAATCAGAAGTAGACAGAATAATAAAAGATTGATCTTTTTTATTCTCATTAGGTACTGAACGAATAGTTCCCTTACTAAGTAATTTACTTTGATCATTCGAAAAAAAAGAATTAGTGTGACCTAATTTGTTATGAAACAAAAATGGAGAACTTTCCATATTAAAAGAAGGGTATTTTAGCAAGCTAATTTGAATCATATTGATAATGATCTTATTTGTTCTTACTGAAATGAGAGAAATATAAGCCTTTTTTATTTTTAATCTGGGCCTTCCGTCTAATTGATTTTAAAGAAAATTCCTTTCTTTTTCAATTGAATAACCCCCGTTCCCATATTTTATCATTTTTGAACGAGGGTCATTCAAAAAAGCAAAAATATTGTTATTTTCATTTTTATAGAAAATAGATTCTATAGGCATTCTAAGAATTAAATGAGGACAAGGGATTCTTCGCTTCCCTGATTGTTTATCACACCATAATGGTACGATGAGTTCATTTTTTACCCTCATATTGTTGGTATTTTCAAAAATAATGGTGCAATCGATAGAGTCTTGATGTTCGTTAGCTATGGTTCGATCAGTTTCGAGATAATTGAATATTTTTTTCCCTCTTTCAAAACAGTTTGAGTCAACTGATTCGTGTTTCACCTGATCCACTGAATAATTCGAAAGTGATTTATGTTTGTAAAGGAGAAGCTCTGTAATATCCACTTGATGTTGATCTTTATGAAAAGCGGATTCATATATCCCTCCCGATAATACCCATAAATGAGTTGTCTTTTCTATTAAATTAAACAGCATAGGGATATTCCAGTGCATTTCTCCTGTCAAGCCAGAATATATAGATTTCTTTACTTTCTCTTTAAAAGGGGGTTTTTTTGCACGAATCTTAGCAATTATTTGTTCCGATTCCACGAGTTGATTATTCTGAATGAATAGCAAGCTTTCTGGCGGAATCGTTAAGTTTTGTACTTCATATTGATTATCGATAGTCACGTCTAAACTATTATGGCATATATAAGCAGGGTGTCCATGACGGGTGCGGGTAGGAAAAATGAAATTTTTGTTGAATTCCATTTTTCCGGTGAACGGGGCTCGTATATGTTCTGCAATATCACCCGTAAATACCCCACCAGTATGAAAAGTCCTTAATGTTAGTTGAGTTCCCGGCTCTCCAATTGATTGGCCTGCAATAGTGCCAACTGCTTCTCCTAATTCGTTTAAGTTACTATGAGTAGTATTCCGACCATAACATAATTGACAAATCCAAGATATACTTTTGCAAGTAAAAGGGGTTCGTATATATATTGGTTGTATTTGGAAATAATAGAATTGATTGGCAAGTTTAATTCCAATATCTTCATTGCGCGTGGCAATACATCTTCCCTTTATATATACATCATCTGCTAATACGCGCCCAATGAGTGTTTGTAGAACAAATTGATTTTTGATTGTTTCTTGATCTTGAATAAGATTTACAAAAAGACCTTGTATAGTACCGCAATCTACTTTACATACAACGAGGTGTTGTACTACTTCAACAAGTCTACGTGTGAGATATCCAGCATCTGCTGTTCGTATAGAAGTATCTACAACTCCTTTACGAGCACCGTAACAGGAAATAATATATTCTGTTAAGGAAAGTCCTTCACGTAAATTTCCTTGAATGGGTAGATCGACAATTTTTCCTTGAGGATCTGACATTAATCCTCTCATACCTACTAATTGGTGAACTTGAGATATACTTCCTCTAGCTCCTGAAAAGGACATCATATGTACTGGATTAAGAGGATCAGTCATCTTAAAATTTGGATTCATTTCTCGTTTCAAATATTCACTGGTAGCATGCCATATGTCAATCAATTGACGTAATTTTTCCACTGCATGTACATTTCCATAATCATGATGTCTTTCCGAAGCAAACCCTTGTTGCTGTACATCATGGATAAGCCATAGTTTAGCTGGTGTTGTTAAAAGATCATCAATTCCTAATGAAATAGCTGCATCGGTAGCTTGCTGGAAACCTAAAATCTTCAGTTGATCTAATACATGTGATGTATATGTCATTCCAAATTGATTTACGAATCTTTTAATAAGGTGCTTCATAACAAATTTATCCATCCCTTTATTAAAAAAGGGCACTTCAAAAGGAAAGGGTACTTTTAATTTAGGTTGTATCATAAAAAGAAGGTATTTTCAATTTAGGTTGTATCAATAAAATATTTCCATTTTGGATAAAATCTCCCCATTTTGGGTTGGGGAGTAGGAATCAGCAATGGGTTTAAGCTCCAAAGCTCCTTTAATCTTTATCTCTGCATCAATGAAAGGATCATAAGATTAATAACATTAAATTCTGAATAATGACAGTTCTTGTCGGATATCATAAGTCCACAAGCCTTTTATAGCTTCTTCTATTTCTCGATTAAAACTAATACGACCAACGGTCGTTCGAATGTATTTATTAAGTATTTCCCCCACTCTACATTTTCTTATTCGAAAATGATCATAGATTTCATAGAAGGTACCGAAAGATTCATATTGAACTTCGATAGGAAGTTCTCAATTTACTGAATTAATAATAGAGGTATCTATATCTCTCCTCCATCGAAGCCATAAAGGACTGTCTAAATCAATTTGTTTTTGTTCATAAGCTTTAAGCGCATCATCATAGCTATAAAACGAAGGTGAGACGATCTTCTTTTCTGAATTATTCGGGTGGTATCTATTTTCATAAATGCCCTGGTTTTTTTGAATAGTTGATCTATAAAGTCCTAGAAGCAAATCTTGAGTCGGTACACAAATAGGGTCTCCTATAGTTGGAGAGATAAGATTGAGATGAGAAAACATAAGTAAACGAGCTTCTACTTGAGCTTCCATAGATAAAGGTACATGAACAGCCATCTGATCTCCATCAAAGTCTGCATTAAACCCTGCGCAAACCAATGGGTGTAAACAAATGGCACGTTCTTTTATTAAAATGGGTAGAAATGCTTGTATTCCTAATCTGTGGAATGTGGGTGCTCGATTTAACAATATGGGATGTCTTTGGATAGTCTGTTTAAGTACGTTCCATATAATAGGTTTCCTATCTCGAATTAAAAATTTAGCAGTTCTTAGATTGGGAGCAATCTGTCGTTCAACTAGATCACGAATTAAAAATGCTTGAAAAAGTTCTATTGCGATTTCTCGGGGTAATCCACATTGGTACAATGAGAGATGGGGACCTACCACAATAACAGAACGACCTGAATAATCGACCCATTTTCCAAGTAAATTTTCACGAAATCTTCCTTCTTTCCCTTGGAGGAAATCTAAGAATGATTTATAAGGTCTATCCTTACTATCTTTCACCAGTTGCACGCCTATACTGTTATCAAGAAGTGCATCTACAGCTTTTTGGACTAATTTCTTTTTATCAAACAATAAATTTGGTATTAGAAATGCACGAGTCCATTCTATGGATGCTAAAAGATTATTATTTCAACGGATAACTTTTAGATAAAGTTCATTGAGATCCGAAGTAATCACTCCACCTTCATTTAATTTATACATTGGCCTCAGGTCGGGAGGAAGAACTGGTAATAGGCATAAAACCATCCATTGTGGTTCTACATTTGTTTGAATAAAATATTGAGCAAATTTCATCTGTCGAACCAGGCGATCCTTTCTTCTTTGAAGTGAAATAAGTTTTTTCTTGATACTATAATATAGTTTTTTCAAAGGAGAGTCCAAAAGGGGTTGTATCCCCAACCCCAATAATATAGATATTTTCGTATCTATTTCCTTCCATTCTATATATGAATGATCTATAATCATTTGCAGATTTAGACCAGCTAATTGTTCTTTGATAGCTTTTCCTCTAGTGGCAATTTCTCGCTCTTGAAATAGCGCAAAATCCCAAGAGAGATAAGAAGCAATATCTTTTGCCCAAGATTTAGACTCATATTCACGAAGTTTTCCCTGAAATCGCAATAAAGTTGGCTTGTTAACTGTGGGCCTAGTAATAAAAACATTTGGATAGGTTTTACAATCTTTTTTCCCCCCCTCAGAATCGGACATGAAAGTTTCCTCTCATCCGGTTCAAGTAACTATACCCAAATGGAAAGTGATTATGTATCATTATGCAAAAAATGTTTTTTGCTCTCTGATACAAACAATGTTTCCCGACGGTTTTCGTCCCCAAGTGATAAAACTAAATAGTTACTCTTTGCTCAAGTGCCAAGTGAATTCGATTATTGGTTTACAATTCGTATTATGACATAAATACGTAATTAATGAGCAGTCTTCTCCCTTTTGAATGATACATGATACATTTCTTTGTGAAAGATCTTTAATTTATTGTGAAATTCATATGGGATTTACTTGTCTCTATCTCTTTATTAATTGATCCTGTAGGTTTTTGTTTTACTTCGATGGTTACAATACTATTTGAAGCATATGTGCGATGAATAGACTCCTATAACCATATTTTCTCTTTGGTCTAGAATAAAAAGAAAAATGAAATAGATTTTTGATTCCATTTTGTTTCTGTTTCTGATAAAAGAAGTATTTTTACGAGGTCCAATTAGTAATTTAAATTAATATATTACTCAAGATATTAACCCTAGATTCATTCCTCTTTATCAAAATGGTTCTAATTCTGAGCTTCATGTCCCTCTTGCCGAGGGACGTGTCAGAGCTAAGGGCATCCCAATTAGATTGAATAGGATGACAGTTCCTATGGATCTGTATAATCGGAGCTTGTGATCAAGTCACACATCGCAGTATACTAGGCCTTCTAATTCTTTACGAGTCTTATTTAATAGATTCGTGATATAACTGGGACGTCGTTTGAAATACCAAATATGAACAACTGGACATGCCAGTTTAATGTATCCCATTCGATATCTTCGAATTCGAGGATCAATAACAAGTTCAACTCCACATTGAGTACAAAAATTGGAGTCGTAGTTTTCCTTCTCATTTTCTATCATTGGAGGTTTTACACAAGCACAAACTCCCCTTTTCCTAGGTCCAAATATCCTTTCAAAAAGTAATCCACCTCTTATTGGTTCATAAGTTCTATAATCTAAAATCTGTTCTACAGTCACTTGTCCGACTCTTTCTCCATTAGGTAATATTCTTTCAGACCAAGCGAGAATCTGCTCGGGAGAAACTAATCCAATTTGGAGTTGTTCGTGTTTATTCTAGTCATTCATAATAAATAAATTTTGATTCATTTTGATCAAACTTCCTTCTTATCTATCTGAAAGTCTATCTCAGATAGAGTAGTATGATTCAATTCTAGAGCTAAAGATCGTAGTTCTCGACTGAGCAATTGGAAAGATTCTGTAAAAGTGGTAGGTTTAGGCATTGGTTCTCCGTTGAAAATGGCACCAAATATTTTTTCACGAGTGTCCATATGATCAGATTTTAAAGTAAGTATCTCGTGTAAAATATAAGCAACACCAAAACCTTCTAGAGCCCAAACTTCCATTTCTCCTACTCGTTGTCCTCCTCTGGAGGATTTTCCTTTTAGAGGTTGTTGTGTAACCAACGCATAAGGCCCATGGGAACGTGCATGAATTTTGTCGTCAACTTGATGGCACAATTTCAATATATAAGCTATTCCTATTGTAACAGGTTGTTCAAAAACCTTTCCTGTTCTTCCATCAATTAATCTATGTTTTCCAGGATTATCAGTTTCAAATACCCATGGATTAGCTGTTTGCTCACTAGCTTTATAAAGCTCAAAAAACACTAGTTTTCTAGAAGCTTCTCGCTCGTACCTTTCGTCAAAAGGTGGAAGTCTATAATGTTTGTTCATTAGTTTTCCTGCTAAACCAAGTAAACATTCAAAGATCTGTCCTACATTCATTCGTGAAGGTACCCCTAATGGATTTAATACCATGTCCACTGGTGTTCGATTTTGTAAATAAGGCATATCTTGCCTGGGCAAAATTTTTGAAATAATACCTTTATTACCATGCCTTCCCGCTACTTTATCACCCACTTGTATTTTACGTTTTTGTAAAATATATGCATGAACTTTTTCTATAATATCGCCGAGATAATCGTCTTCCTCCTCCTCGAACTCCTGAAAGCATCTCACATCGATAACTCGACCTTTTACACCTTTAGGGACTCTGAAACAATTTTCTTTTCCAGTAGGTGCCTTAATATCAAATAAAGCTTGTAATAATTTTCCTTCTGGGGTATTTATTAGTGAGTCTTCTTCTACTTCCAGTATTAATTTACCTACTAATATATCACCTGTTTCTATCCAAGATCCTATCATTACAATGCCATTTTCGTCCAGATGACGGAGTAAGTAAGCATTTAAATGAGGTATTTCTCTAGTTATTACTTCAGGGCCCTGGTCCGTAAAATAAACTCCAATTTTGTATCTTACGATCTGAAAAGAAGTAAAAATGTCTTCATATACCAGACGTTCACTAATAAGTATTGCATCTTCAAAATTGTATCCTTCCCATGGCATATAGGCCACTAAAATTTTTTTTCCCAAAGAAAGTTCTCCCCCTGCTGTAGCTGCACTGTCTGCTATAATTTGTCCCCTCTTTACATATTCCCCTTGGCGAACTCAGGGTTTTTGATGCATACAAGTATCACTATTAGAATGTTGATATAGAATCAATTCTATTTCTATATTGTCTCGAGCAACAGATGAAGTTATGATTATATTTTCACCATCAATATACTTTATTTTTCCCCCTTGCTTGGCTATAGCTACACTTCCTGAATCTAGAGCTACTTGACCCTCCAATCCAGTTCCAACAATACACTTCTCAGGTTGAACAAGTGGAAGTGCTTGATGCTGCATATTAGAACCCATTAAAGCACGATTCGCATCATTATGTTCGATAAAAGGAATAAGACAAACTCCAACGGAAAAATATTGGGAAGGGAAAATACTTCTGAAATGAATTTGGTCCCATGCAAAAAATAAAAATTCTTGCTGAAATCGAGCTGCAGTCAATTGTTCCTCTGGAACCCCTTGACTTAATGCCAGAGAATTTCCTATAGCTATCCGATAGTATTCATCTTCTCCCGGTAATAGATAAACCATATGGTCTTTGTTCGATCTCTCAGATAGCCTATAGAATGGACTTTTTAAAGAGTCGTAATGACCAAGCGTTGCATAAATAGATAACGATCCAATAAGCCCAACATTTATTCCTTCGAATTTCATAATCAGACAAATACTTCCATAATGACTAGGATGAATATCCCGTGTACGAAAAGTAGACGTTCGACTTGTCAATCCTCCAGGGCCCAAAGGGCTCACTTTTCGACTATGAACTATTTCTGCCAACGGATTAGTTTGATCCAAAAATTGTGATAAGGGATGTAACCCAAAAAAATTCTGAAAAGTACCCGTTAATGAAATGAAAGTTTCCAATTTAATAAGAGTTATTCTCTTTTTAACATTGATTGATATACCAGGTAATATAGTTTTTTCAACTGCTTCTCTGAAATCATATAGAGCTAATCGTAATTGCTCTTGTAATAAATCTGCTACAGAACGAATATATCAATTTTTTAAGTGATCTATATCATCGAGTGTACTTGCTCCAAATTGCACTTTGATAAGGTAATCCACAGCAGCCAATATATCGTACGGTAATAATAAAATTTCGTTCTCGGATACATCAAGACTTAGTTTTTTATTCAGATTTCGTCGACCCATCTTTCCTAATAAACATTTCGTTCAAAAAAATGTTGTTACTTTTTCATCTATAGACTCAAAATCCAATTCTTCTTCTTCTTCTTCTTCTCCTTCTTCTTCATTTTCGTCACTTATGTAAAGTTTTTTATAAAGTTTTAAAATAGCTTTCCGCTTCCCGCCATACCAAGTATAATACTCCTTCGAATATCGGAAAAATGCTTTAACATTCTTATAGTTAAAAATCTCTTCGAAATTTAGACCCATAGCCAATAAAAAAACTAAAACAGATATTTTTTTTTTGTTTATACGAATCCGTATCTTTTCTTTTTTTTTATTAAGCTCTAATCTTGATCTTCTTCCCCAATCTGAAATTATTGTGCCAATCCAGATAATGTTTCCCGACGGTTTTCGTTTCCAAGTGTAATAAATACCGGGGCTTCTTACTATTTGATTGACCACGACTCTGTAATTTCCATTTATTACAAAAGTTCCTTTAGAATTCATCAAAGGAATATCTCCCAGATATAAAATCTGGTCCTGTATTTCACAAGTTTTCTTAGTTTTCTTAATCAATCTTGCTGGTACATATAATTGACAGTTATATGTACCAGACATATATACAACATCTCTCTCTTTAATGAAAGGTTCTGTTAATTTATATTCAGAACCAAAAAGAATAATTTTTATCTTTTTATTTGAGCTTTCAATTTTTGAAAAGTTATTGATTTCTTCTATTAAGCCTTGATTGATAAAACGAAAAAATCCTTCAAGTTGTATTTTACCAAATTGGGGAATTGTCAATATTCCTTTATTTTCTTCTAATCGCATTGAATGTTTGCTATCCTATATTTCTATAGTCAATTTTATATTTCGATATTGTATTCCCCATTAATCTAGACGAATAAATTCGACAAAAAATTGACATGTTTTGTTCACTATATCAAAAAAACAAAAAAAGAAAAAAGGAAAAAAAGGAAGCTATTTTCTTTTATTATTAAACAAATGATATATGATGTAAATATTTCTATAGTTGTAAATTCTCTAGTTATTGACAGACAAAAGTGGATTTAGTATACTTAATTGGGTACTCTAAATTCCTATTCTATACTAAAGGCAGGAACTTCAATTCCTAACCGATATTAATAGGTTATAGGTTCCATTTTAATAAGATAATTGAAAACCAATCCCTCTTTTTCCTATTGGAAAAGTCTAAATCCCCTATTAGACCTGGGGACTATAAATTGGTTATATGGCATATCCGAGTGATAAACAAGAATACGTGAAATACCTTACATATCATCTTCGATAAATAAAGCAAAATAGAGTTTTACCTTAGGATAAACTAGATATGGGGATGGCGACATAGCCAAGTGGTAAGGCAGGGGACTGCAAATCCTCGATCCCCAGTTCAAATTTGGGTGTCGCCTTGGTAGTCTAAACAAATACAAAAGTCTCTATTTGTATCCATGTCTTTTGGAGACAACTTGTGTAGCTTCAGGTGCTATTGCTAATATAGCAAATAAAATTGAATTTTATTGTTAATGTCTGATCTGATAGGTAGTTTATAGTAATTAGTTACAATAAAAAATTTTGAGAAGCCTCTACTATCGACTCATCCTTTCAGAATAGGAAGGTAGAAGATTCCCACTTTGCACTATTTTGAATAGTTCCATTATCATCAAGAATCAATAATGATATTATTATTATCTTTTTTTTTTACTTTTTTTTAAGTTTTTAAAAAGAGAGGGATTCGTATGGATATAGTCGGTATCGCTTGGGCTGCTCTAATGGTAGTTTTTACTTTTTCTCTTTCACTCGTAGTATGGGGTAGAAGTGGAATTTAATAGAATTTGAATAGTCCTTCTGTGTTTAATCGTTCTGTTAAAAACAAATAAACAATGATTATTACGATGATTAAATCATTACTATCATTAATTATTTATTTATCTATCGTTAAATTAAATTATGAACGAGATGATTTATAATATCAAATTGATCATGTTAGAAATAAAATTCTACTTCATATTTAGAAAATATGAAGTAGAGTTTTATATAGCGAACCATACTATTTTTCACTATACATTTGTTAAAGCATATGGAGCATTATTGCTCTGTCTTTTCCATATCAATTTTTTGCCTTTACGATATACAATTTTGCATATTACTATGGAATAGTAAACAATGCGTATTCGTATTATCAATATTTTAAAAAATATTATTCAAATCAAAATAACACCTATGTTTTTATTTACATCAATTTTTCCAGAGATATGTAAGAAATTATGTCTAGTTCCCACGAGACAAATTAGAATTTAGATCTACTTATCCAAAATCTGTATATAAGTGGTATAAACGAAAATTTTTTTGTAACTACTTCTTCTCAAAAAAATCTACTGACCACTATAACTTTTTTATAGTGACGATTTAGACTAATTCTAGATTCTAAGTAATCACTCTAGTTCACTTTGAGGCTTCGTTTGCGCGTAAATGACGATTAGAAAAGCAGTGGGCACTGCAATGAATAATAGAATAGCAATAAATGCAAGGTTATTTACTTCCATGATTGATTTTCGCTTCGTTTTAAAATAACTCGAGATTAGATCTCATAGAGTATCTCTTTTTTTTGTAAAAAAAAAATTTCATTAATGTTTGTCTCAATCAAATATTTCTTTTTTATGTTAATGTCTATTATATATTAGAACAGGATCTATCCATATAGAGATAGATGGTTTTGATAATAGTCAAAAACCAAAAAGGGTCTAGTAAAAAATTGATGAGCAAACAAAAATATGAGAGATGAACGCAGAGCGTAAATCTATACACGGTATTCTTCCTAACACAGATCTATCTTACTACGCCTTTTTTATTTCTCAAGGAAAAAAAGATTGCAGATCTAATAATTCGGCGAATCCACACACAAAATGTGTAAAAAAGATGTCAAATCTATTCTAGTCTACTCTATTTCCCTTTTTTGCTCTTGTTTGGGGTAGGAATCGCTCAAACAATTGTTCAATTTATTGAATCGGGACTGACGGGGCTCGAACCCGCAACTTCCGTCTTGACAGGGCGGTACTCTAACCAATTGAACTACAATCCCACTAGGTACAGTTTATTGACTAAATTGTCATAAAAAAAATTGTGCCGGGTCGTATTTGTAAAACTTTTATCTTTCAAATTTATATATCAAAACTGTTTGTTCCGATTCTTTCTCTATAGTTCCGATTCTTTCTCTATACAGTAGGGTAGGGGATTCAAAAACCAATTACCTTTCTTATCTGATAGATAAATATCTATCTCAATCTATCAAGTTGGTATTGGGTCGAGCTGGATTTGAACTAGCGTAGGCATATTGCCAACGAATTTACAGTCCGTCCCCATTAGCCACTCGGGCATCGACCCAGGGAAAAATGGGAAGTTGATTATAGTACCTAATTAGGTACTATAATGACTTTCCTAGCCTACCTAGTACCCCTAGGGGAAATCGAATCCCCGTTGCCTCCTTGAAAGAGAGATGTCCTGGGCCACTAGACGATAGGGGCCTACTTATTGTTATAATATTCAAATCCCTAGGAATTTATCAATATAAAAGAATCTTTCTTCATATTTCATTATTTAATATTCTTCTTGTGTTGTCAGGATCGACAATATAACTATATTCAATTAATTTCTATTATTGACCCCATTATTATGGCATCTATCGAATATGTAATAGACTTCTCCATTGGTAATGAAATGGTCAAAAGCCCTTTTAACTTAGGGGTAGAGTAACGCCATGGTAAGGCGTAAGTCATCGGTTCAAGCCAGATAAAGGGCTCTTGCTTGCAATAAAGCCCAGTTGTTATTTTCAACATTTATTTGATTAAGACAAAAAAGATGCAATATACCTTTTTTTGTTATGATGGAATAGAACATGTTAATATAATTGAGCATAACTAACATATAGAATTTTGTTTTTTTTAGATAGAACTTTTTTTCTTATATCTCGCTACTAATAAGACGAGGAATAGTATAAGATTAGGCATAATATACTTCACTTTCGTATTTTTCATTGAAAAATGACTAATTTCAATTAGTACGTATTACTTATAAAACTAAATAAAAATGAGAAGTAAGTGAACCTAACCCATTGACTGATTAATAATATAAGTTATTCTTATATTGAAAATTGAGGTAGATTTTGAAAGTGAACCTTCATGAAATTATTCAAATACTCTCATATTTGGTTGTTAATTGGATATTCTGTCGAATGATTTTTTTCTTTCAAAAAAAAAAACAAAAAATGGATATGTAAGTCTGAATTCTAGATGGAAGTATTTTCCTTTTATCTTTAAAAGCATAATTCGATTATGATGTACCAAACATTCTTACTATGTTTGTACAAGACATTTTATTTTGGTCATTCTACCAGTGGAAAATAGATTGGAAATGAGATAAAAAAAAGATAAGAAAAAAATAAAATAGAAACAACTTCGAATTATCATGCATTTACTATATATAAGTAATTCGGTTTCAATATAAAATCCGTACCAATAAGGAATCTTCGAAACCCGATTTATTGAAAGGGATGATGGATGAAAAATTGTCCATAAATATTTCAATATAAAACAGTGTATACCCTTTGATTCTATCGAATAGGGTGTTCGGAAAAGGTTGAAATAGTTAAATAGGAGGATTACTATGACTATAGCCCTTGGAAAGTCTTCCAAAGAGGAACAAACTTTATTTGATATTATGGATGACTGGCTACGCAGAGACCGTTTTGTTTTTGTGGGTTGGTCCGATTTATTGCTTTTTCCTTGTGCTTATTTTGCACTAGGCGGATGGTTCACGGGCACAACTTTTGTGACTTTGTGGTATACTCACGGGTTGGCCAGTTCCTATTTGGAAGGTTTTAATTTTTTAACTGCTGTAGTTTCTACGCCTGCTAATAGTTTGGCACATTCTTTGCTACTATTATGGGGTCCTGAAGCACAAGGAGATTTTACTCGTTGGTGTCAATTAGGTGGTCTATGGACTTTCGTTGCTCTTCATGGTGCTTTTGGTCTAATAGGCTTTATGTTATGCCAATTTGAACTTGCTCGATCTGTGCAATTACGACCTTATAATGCAATTGCGTTCTCTGCTCCGATTGCTGTTTTTGTTTCCGTATTCTTGATCTATCCATTAGGTCAGTCTGGTTGGTTTTTTGCACCTAGTTTTGGCGTAGCAGCTATTTTCCGATTTATCATTTTTTTTCAAGGTTTTCATAATTGGACCTTGAATCCATTTCATATGATGGGAGTTGCCGGAGTATTGGGTGCTGCTCTTCTATGTGCTATTCACGATGCTACCGTAGAAAATACTTTATTTGAAGATGGTGATGGTGCAAATACATTCCATGCTTTTAACCCAACTCAAGCCGAAGAGACTTATTCTATGGTCACTGCGAACCGTTTCTGGTCCCAAATTTTTGGGGTTGCTTTTTCCAATAAACGTTGGTTACATTTCTTCATGTTATTTATGTCGGTGACCGATTTATGGATGAGTGCCATTGGAGTAGTTGCCCTAGCTCTAAACTTACGTGCTTATGATTATGTTTCCCAGGAGATTCGTGCAGCAGAAGATCCTGAATTTGAGACTTTTTATACAAAAAATATTCTTTTGAACGAAGGTATTCGTGCTTGGATGGCGGCTCAGGATCAGCCTCATGAAAATCTTATATTCCCTGAGGAGGTTCTACCCCGTGGAAACGCTCTTTAATGGAACTCTAACTTTAGCTGGTCGTGACCAAGAAACCACTGGTTTCACTTGGTGGGCTGGTAATGCTCGACTTATTAATTTGTCAGGCAAATCACTTGGAGCTCATGTGGCTCATGCCGGATTAATTGTATTCTGGGCTGGGGCAATGAATTTATTTGAGGTGGCTCATTTTGTACTAGAAAAACCTATGTATGAACAAGGATTGATTTTACTTCCCCATCTAGCTACTCTAGGATGGGGAGTCGGTCCTGGTGGGGAAATTGTGGATACTTTTCCCTATTTTGTATCCGGGGTACTTCACTTAATTTCTTCTACAGTTTTAGGCTTCGGTGGTATTTATCACGCACTAATTGGACCCGAAACTTTAGAAGAATCTTTTCCATTTTTTGGTTATGTATGGAAAGATAGGAACAAAATGACCACAATTTTAGGTATTCACCTAATCTTGCTAGGTGTTGGTGCTTTTCTCCTAGTGTTTAAGGCTTTGTATTTTGGTGGCATATATGATACCTGGGCTCCTGGCGGTGGAGATATAAGAAAAATTACGAACCTTACGCTTAATCCAAGTACTATATTTGGTTATTTACTAAAATCCCCTTTTGGAGGGGAGGGATGGATTGTTAGTGTGGACAATCTAGAAGATCTAATTGGAGGACATGTGTGGTTAGGTTCCATTTGTATCTTTGGTGGTATCTGGCACATCTTAACAAAACCTTTTGCGTGGGCTCGCCGTGCATTTGTATGGTCCGGAGAAGCTTACTTATCTTATAGTTTGGCAGCTCTCTCTGTCTTTGGTTTCATTGCTTGTTTTTTTGTTTGGTTTAAAAATACAGCTTATCCCAGTGAATTCTATGGACCTACTGGCCCAGAGGCCTCTCAAGCACAAGCATTTACTTTTCTAGTTAGAGACCAGCGTCTTGGAGCTAGTGTGGGGTCTGCCCAAGGGCCCACTGGTTTAGGTAAATATCTTATGTGTTCTCCTACTGGAGAAATTATTTTTGGAGGGGAAACGATGCGTTTTTGGGATCTTCGTGCTCCCTAGTTGGAACCTTTAAGAGGTCCTAATGGTTTGGACCTGAGTAAGCTGAAAAAAGACATACAACCTTGGCAAGAACGACGTTCAGCAGAATATATGATTCATGCTCCTTTAGGTTCTTTAAATTTTGTGGGTGGTGTAGCTACCGAAATTAATGCGGTCAATTATGTCTCACCTCGAAGTTGGTTAGCTACTTCTCATTTTGTTCTAGGATTTTTCTTTTTCGTAGGTCATTTGTGGCATGCAGGAAGAGCTTGTGCAGCTGCAGCAGGATTTGAGAAAGGAATTGATCGTGATTTTGAACCTGTTCTTTCCATGACCCCTCTTAATTAAACAAGAGATAAAACTATAAAAAACCAGAGATAAAACTATAAATATCTAATTTATTTTTAGATATTGGAAGGATAGTTATATCCTTTGCCATTATTCTTCCAACTGAATCCTTGTTGCTCGGCTATACTATATATAGCCGAGCATTTTTTTTGTACTGAACTAAGTTCTATCTAGGATTTTTTTTTTTTTTTCATAAGCTAGGTTAAATTGTTCGATCAACAAAAGGAGAGAAAGGGATTCGAACCCTCGATAGTTTTTAACTATACCGGTTTTCAAGACCAGAGCCATCAACCACTCGGCCATCTCTCCCCAATGAGCATAACTCATTTTATCCCGACAGATAATATCTGTCTATAGGGCTAATAGTTATATATATATATAACTATTATGATGATAAAAAGAAAATTTTCTTATTCTTTCTTTATACTCAAAATTCTAAAATTTTGATTCATTTATGATCAAATAAAAATCCGTAGTGCATTTTAATTAAAAAGACCGGATAGGGATCGAATGGTATAGCCTTTTGAATCTGTTGGAAGCTTTTAAGATTACAATCATGACTATTGCGTTCCAATCATCTGTGTTTGCATTAATTGCGATTTCAATTCTACTAGTAATTGGTGTACCTGTTGCACTTTCCTCTCCTAATGGCTGGTCAAGTCAAAAAAATGTACTATTTTCAGGTGTATCATTATGGATTGGATTAGTCTTTTTAGTAGGTATTCTAAATTCTTTCATATCTTAAGATATATTGATCTTTTTATCCTTCCTCCCCCTGGGCCTAAATTAATTCACAAAGAAATTTAATTTATGAGAAATAAAAAAACCAGGTAATGAAAGTGCTCAAGGGAGAGGTTATTTATTAATATGATTTATAATTGATCAATAAATCTATTGAAATAGAAAAATTGACCTCCATAGAATGGTAATATATGGGTATTAATATATACCCATATAACGAGTCAAATGCGGGTATGGTTGAATGGTAGAATTTCTCCTTGCCAAGGAGAAGATGCGGGTTCGATTCCCGCTACCCGCCTATCTGTAGAATAGAAAGTTATCGTATTGGTTTAGTCGTATATGTATCATATTTATAACATACAGCCAAGATATATGAAATTTATTGTGTCTTTGCGGAGACGGGATTTGAACCCATGACTTCAAGGTTATGAGCCTTGCGAGCTACCAAACTGCTCTACTCCACGTTATCCCTTCATATTAACCTTTCTTATAATACCATTATAATGGGTACATCGAGCAATCCCTTGGGTATTCTATTCTCCCTCCCTTATATAGGGAGGGACTTTTCTATCGTAACAATAACTTTATTTCTATCATAACAATAACTTTAAATAATTCTTTTCTTTACCCTACCAACTCGATTTTGTTACCCCAGCCAACAAACATGCGTGAGCCATTTCACGGATTATATATCCGGATAATTCAAAGTCTCTATAAATGGCTCTCGGTCTTCCAGTCTTCAAACAACGTCGGCGAAGATGTGTAGGTGCACTATTACGTGGTAGAGATTGTAATTTTCTATAAATTTCCAATTTTTCATCCAGTGATGAGACTTCGCTCATCTCTTTTTTCAAAGATTGGCGAAGCAAATTATATTTCCTTTCCAATCTTTGTTTCTTTTTCTCTCTTTGAATGAGACTTTTTCTTGCCATAATGATTCAGCTACTTTATATAAAGAATATAGATCAAATTTGAGATGGAGAAGTATTACGTGGATTACTCCTTCTTTTTATACACAGATGATTATACATAGAGATTGGATTTAAAAATCTAAAAACTGTGTATAAAAAGAATTAACCGAATTTACCTGATGTAGAGGCGATTAAGAAAGCTAACAGCCTACAGAAAAGTGAGCTAATCCAACTAATCGTGCTTAAACAATGGAAAGAGCTACCGGCTTATCTCTCAATCGAACTAAATTAGCCAGAGGTGTGCTTTCATGAGCCCATGCAAGAGTTTCAATCAGTTCTTGCCAATATCCATGCCAAGAAATAAGAAACATAAATCCAGTAGCCCAAACAAGATGTCCAAATAAGAACATCCACGCCCAAATAGATAAACTGTTCATACCAAAAGGATTGTATCCATTAATTAGTTGTGAAGAATTTAACCAAAGATAATCTCTTAACCACCCCATTAAATAAGTGGAAGACTCATTAAATTGAGCTACATTTCCCTGCCATAAGGTTATATGTTTCCAATGCCAATAGAAAGTAACCCATCCAATGGTATTCAACATCCAGAAAACTGCTAAATAAAAAGCATCCCAGGCTGAAATATCGCAAGTACCGCCCCGTCCCGGACCATCGCAAGGAAAACTATAACCAAAATCTTTCTTATCAGGCATTAGCTTAGAACCGCGCGCATCTAAAACACCTTTTACTAAAATCAATGTAGCCGTATGCAAACCTAGAGCAATAGCATGATGAACCAAAAAGTCTCTGGGACCAATTGTTAAGAAGAGTGAATTTTTATTATCGTTAATAGCATTCAACCAACTGGATAACCATAAGCTTTTTTCGGCATTGAATGCTGGATCATTTGCTGAAGATAAGAGCACATCAAAGCCATATAAGGCCTTACCATGAGCAGATTGTATCCATTGAGCAAATATAGGCTCAATCAAGATTTTCTTTTCTGGAGTACCAAAAGCAAGCATAACATCGTTATGAACATAAAGTCCCAAGGTATGAAAACCTAGGAATAAACTAACCCAACTCAAATGAGATATTATGGCTTCCTTATGCTCCAACATTCTCGCCAATACATTATCCTTATTTTGTTCTGGATTATAATCTCTAATGAGAAATATAGCTCCATGAGCAAATGCCCCCATCATAATGAATCCGGCAATGTATTGATGATGAGTATATAAAGCAGCTTGAGTAGTAAAATCTTGTGCTATGAATGCATAGGCAGGAAAAGAATACATGTGTTGAGCTACTAAAGAAGTAACAACTCCCAAAGAAGCTAGAGCAAGACCTAATTGAAAGCGAAGAGAGTTATTGATTGTGTTGTAAAGACCCTTATGCCCGCGTCCTAATAAGCCTCCCGGAGGAACATGTGCTTCTAAAATATCTTTTATGCTGTGTCCAATCCCAAAGTTGGTTCTATACATATGACCAGCAATGAAAAACACAAATGCAATAGCTAAATGATGATGCGCGATATCAGTTAGCCACAAACTTTGAGTTTGTGGATGGAATCCCCCAAGAAGAGTTAGAATAGCAGTTCCCGCCCCTTTAGCAGTACCAAATAAATGACTGCTGGAATCAGGATTTTGAGCATAAAGATTCCACTGACCTGTAAAAAGTGGTTCCAACCCTTGGGGATGTGGTACTACATCTAAAAAATTATCCCACCTTATGTGCTCTCCTCTTGATTCAGGAATAGCCACATGAACTAAATGCCCCGTCCAAGCCAAAGAACTGACTCCGAAGAGCCCTGATAAATGATGATTTAGACGAGATTCGGCATTTTTAAACCATGAAACACTTGGTTTCCATTGAGGTTGTAGATGCAACCAACCCGCTGTTAAAAAGAGAGCAGAAAGAAATAGCAAGAAAAGAGCTCCAATATAAAGATCTTCATTAGTGCGTAAACCAATTGTATACCACCACTGATAAACACCGGAATACGCAATATTTACTGGACCGGGAGCACCTCCTCGGGTAAAGGCTTCTACGGCCGGTTGACCAAAATGAGGATCCCAAATTGCATGAGCAATAGGTCTTATATGTAAGGGGTCGTGGACCCATGCTTCGAAATTGCCTTGCCAAGCTACGTGGAACAAATTACTAGAGGTCCACAGAAAGATTATAGCTAACTGACCAAAGTGAGAAGCAAAAATCTTTTGATAAAGGCGCTCTTCGGTAATATCATCATGACTCTCAAAGTCATGTGCAGTAGCATTACCAAACCAAATACGATGAGTAGTTGGGTCCTGGGCCAACCCTTGGCTGAACTTTGGAAATCTTGATGTCATAATGCTTTATCCTCCTAGCCATTATCCTACTACAATAATTCTTGCTAGGAAGAACGCCCATGTTGTGGCAATTCCACCCAGAAGGTAATGAGCTACTCCTACAACGCGTCCTTGAACAATACTCAAGGCTCTTGGCTGGATAGCAGGAGCAACTTTTAATTTATTATGGGCCCAAACAATAGATTCAATAAGTTCTTGCCAATATCCACGGCCACTAAATAGGAACATTAAACTAAAGGCCCAAACGAAATGAGCACCTAAGAATAAAAGACCATATGCAGATAATGAAGAATCGTAAGATCGGATTACTTGAGAAGCTTGTGCCCATAGAAAGTCACGGAGCCACCCGTTAATTGTAACGGAACTCTGCACAAAGTTTCCTCCTGTAATATGAGTTACCACTCCCTGATCACTTATACTACCCCAAACATCGGACTACATTTTCCAACTAAAATGAAATATTACTACCGAAATTGCATTGTACATCCAGAATAACCCTAAGAAGACATGATCCCAGGCAGATACTTGGCATGTTCCTCCTCTACCAGGCCCATCGCAAGGAAAACGAAAACCAAGATTCGCTTTATCGGGTATTAAACGAGAACCACGAGCAAATAAAACACCTTTAAGTAATATTAATACAGTCACATGGATAGTAAATGCATGAATATGGTGCACTAAAAAATCCGCAGTTCCTAATGGAATAGGCAACAAGGCCACTTTGGCACCTACTGCTATCAAATCACCACCTCCCCAGGTTAAGCTGGTACTTGTTGTTGCATCAGGAGCTGTCAAACTGGGTGCTAAAGCATGAGTGTTTTGTATCCATTGAGCAAAGATAGGTTGTAATTGGATAGCAGTATCTGAAAACATATCTTTAGGATGTCCTAAAGCACTCATAGTATCATTATGAATATATAGACCAAAACTATGGAAACCTAAGAAAATACATACCCAGTTGAGGTGTGATACAATTGCATCAAGATGTCTCAGAACACGGTCTAAAAGATTGTTGTACTGAGTAGTCGGATCATAGTCTCTTACCATAAAAATAGCGCATGTGCAGCAGCGCCAACTATGAGAAATCCACCAATCCACATATGGTGCGTGAACAGAGATAGTTGGGTACCATAGTCAGTAGCTAGATATGGATAGGGAGGCATAGAATACATATGATGAGCTATGACAATAGTTAAAGATCCTAACATAGCTAGGTTAAGAGCTAATTGAGCATGCCATGAAGTAGTTAAGATCTCATAAAGACCTCTATGTCCTTCCCCTGTAAATGGACCTTTATGAGCCTCCAAAATATCCTTGAGGTTATGGCCAATAACCCAATTGGTTTTATACATATGACCAGCGATTAGAAAAAGAACTACAATAGCCAAATGGTGGTGTGCAGTATCGGTCAGCCACAGACCCCCCGTTACTGGGTTGAGCCCTCCACGAAAAGTCAAAAAGTCTGAATATTTCGACCAATTCAGAGTGAAAAATGGGGTCAATCCCTCAGCGAAACTGGGATAAAGTTGAGCTAAAAGCTCACGATTGAAAATAAATTCATGAGGAAGCGGTATCTCTTTAGGGTCCACTCCAGCATCTAAGAGTTGATTAATAGGTAAAGAAACGTGTATTTGGTGTCCTGCCCAAGATAGAGAGCCAAGTCCTAGTAACCCTGCTAAATGGTGGTTCAACATGGATTCTACATCTTGGAACCAAGCCAATTTTGGAGCAGCTTTGTGATAATGGAACCAACCAGCAAAAAGCATTAACGCTGCAAAGATCAATGCACCGATTGCGGTGCAGTAAAGTTGCAATTCACTAGTTATTCCGGATGTTCGCCAAATTTGGAAGAACCCAGAGGTGATTTTTATTCCTTGAAAACCTCCACCCACATCTCCATTCAAAATTTCTTGGCCTACTATCGGCCAAACTACCTGAACACCTGGGTTTAATGTGAGTAGGATCGCCTAACCATGCTTCATAATTGGAGAAACGAGCACCGTGAAAGTACATCCCACTTAGCCAAATAAATATGATGGCTAATTGACCAAAATGAGCACTAAATACTTTGCGAGAGATCTCTTCCAAATCATTGGTATGGCTATCAAAATCATGAGCATCAGCATGTAGGTTCCAGATCCAGGTGGTAGTATTGGGTCCCTTAGCTAGTGTCTTTGAGAAATGACAAGGTTTAGCCCATTTTTCAAATGAGGTTTTAACAGGATCCCTCTCCACTATGATCTTTACTTCCTACAGTGAATGAATGGTCATTGAGTTCTCCTCTTTCCAGACGAGACATGAGAAAAAACCCGCCAAATTAAAAAAGAAAAAGAAAAATGACTATATATTCTAAACTCGTCCCTCTCTTTATTTCCCAATTTAGAACTGGAGCGACTATGATACGGAAGTCCATTTGAGGCAGATGTTCAAATTTATTATGACATATCCGATAGGTGCTTAATGGACCGTTACGAGATATAGAACTTTCTCGCCCAGTGGTAAGATATATAAATATGATACAATCATTATTTTCATATCCAGATTTATTTATCCATATCTCTGGACCCATATGTTATATTAATAAATCTTTCATAAATTCTATTTATGGATGATATTGACTCATATTAAAAGGATTTTTTTAACAATCCATAGATTGTATTCTTTGTTCTATTTTATATTTTTTCATAATGATTATGCAATAAGAGAAGCTAATTCGTTCGAATAGCATGGTAAATTTCATCATCTTGACTATAGGAATCGGGAGATTTTCATTCTCGAAAACGTCCTGTAATCTTTAACTGATTTTGTGCTTCGATATAATTGCTTGGAGCAAGTGCTATAGCTTGCTTCCAACATTCAGCAGCTTGATCAAACCAAGCTTCCGCAATTTCAGGATCTCCCTGTTGAATGGCCTGTTCTCCTCGGTCGGGATAGAGTAACTTCTAAAAGTTTTCTTCCCTTAGAACCGTACTTGAGAGTTTCCTACCTCATATGGCTCAATTAACTATTCTTTAGTCCTTGTACCCATACTTCCAAAATAGGGTAGGTAAATACGTTCAGCTTAATCGAAAGAACAGAATGGGTCAATGACATGAGTTTCAAACTTCACTTTCGATAAATGATTAGGTTTTCTCTTTTCTCCCACCGTAAAAAGATGAAGTATTAGAAATAAAGAGGTCTACTTCAGATTATCCAGATAAAAATCTTTTTAAGAGGTCACTATCTATGTTCTATATAGAAATTTTTGAAGTAATACTTTCCTACCAGGAAAGTATTACTTCACCTCTTTAGGATCTGATGCTACACCGCTGCTCAATAACCTAGTAAATCAACTCTACTACATAAATAGATTCCTTATTTTTGCCCATGAGCAGATTTGATCGTATCAGCCCGAACTTTCAATAATTGATCTTTATGGTGCTTTCTCCATCAATTGAATTGATTTTATTTTATCCATGGACTATCCAGGCTATATTTACCCATTCATATTTGGGCTCCTATGAGGGGTATTCTTTTGACTACAGCTGATAAAAAACCGTTGTTTTGGACGATGCATATGTAGAAAGCCTCTTTTTTTTTCGTACTAAACGAATTCATTCTATAGTACAGATAGCCGCACGTAATGACAGATCAAGGCCATGTTATTAAGAGCTTGTGGTAAAGACGGGTTTCGTTCTAATGCCTAGAAATAATATTCTAAAGCCTTAGTATGTTCCCCATTACTTGTGTGGATAAGACCTATATTATACAATATATAACTTCGATCATAGGGGTCAATTTCCGGTCGCATGGCTTCATAATAATTTTGTAAAGCTTCTGCATATTCCCCTTCGGATTGAGCTGACATTCGTTACGGTCGTTCCTTCAATTGAAATGATCTCCGCTTCAAAACCGTACATGAGAATTTCACCTCATACGGCTCCTCCTTTTTTTACAGAATAAGTACAGAATAAGGAAAGTAATCAATTCAATTGACAAGAAAAAAGATTTTCCTTATGATTATGAATTAGCAGGAACTAGTGTATTTCCAATGAATCTCTAGCTATCCTTCTTGCAAAGATTTTTTTATTATTTAGAATAAATAATAAAGTATTTTAGCTTAGCACTACAAACATAACCTCTAACAATTTCTTTGTCCTTAACGCATTGTATTTTACGAGAATTATTCACTCCAACAGTCTCCGATGGTTCTAGCGGTATCCGAAATACAAACGAGATGGATGTTTGTTGCCTCAACCATTCTAACTAACCCTTAATAAAAAAAAAAAAAAAGTATTCTATATTCTTATTTTATTTATTATAACGAAGCATTTGTGTTGTCGATTTTAACGTGTAGTGCTTTTTCCCTTATGCACACCTATCATATAGATTTGACCATTAACATCTATGTAATAGATATAACCTTTCGCTTAATACTAGAATCTCAGAAGATCAAAGCATCTAAGGTTGCATAAATCGGGGATACACGACAGAAAGAATTGTTCTATTTAGAAAACTCACCTTCACTAAACGTCAGTTTTCACTTTTAATAAATAGAATATAAAAAAAAGTAGAAAGAAAAAAAATCAAATCACACCATCTCTGTAATAGGTAAATTCCTTTTTCTCCCCTGAGGCCATTGGGATTATCTGCAATAATATATCCACTACAATTGTGAAAGTCTTGTCGATAAAATTGTCATTTCTCTGAGATCTAGGCATAGTCAATTTATAAATTTGATAATTTCTTTCATTCCCCATACGGAAATGATTCCATGAACAAAATTATTTGCCAATGCACAATAGCATAATAAATTTTCTTACGATCGCAAATATGTAAACTGAATAAAGAAAAATTGGGAATATTTGAAAGAGTTTATTCAAATTGATAGCAATCAATAAAAAAAATTTGAGAAAATGTTTATGTTTCACGCTCGGTTGCTCACGACCCCAACGATCAAACGAGTAAGTAAACGGAAAATTGGCATAAAATGAAAAAATGATGATTGATTGTGTTTGTGCATACTTATTATATAAGTATAGAATCTATTGAACATATCATTATGATAGAATTTGTGTCATTATGGTACAATTTGTACCATTAATTTGACTTACCGACCGAAGAATTATTAAGAATAATTATAGGAAATTATTCTATAATAACTATAGAATATAATAATTATAGAATCTATCAATAGATCTGGCTTAATTTCACAATTGGATCGGGCAATTAAAACTCTAATCTTCTATAAGAATTATATTAGATTGATGAAAGAAAATAATATCTTGAAATAAGAGGAAAAGCAACTTTGGTAAAATACTCTTTCTTCTGTCTGTCTTTATTCAAAAATACTTGACTTATGCAAAAGTCAGTTATCTCATTTTTGGGCATGAATTAGAAAAAAACTTGTTGTTTTCATTTTGTCAACAAATAAAGGTGTAGGAAAGATGGCTGAGCGGTTCAAGGTGTAGCATTGGAACTGCTATGTAGGCTTCTGTTTACCGGGGGTTCGAATCCCTCTCCTTCCGTATATTTGTATTCTTTTTTGCATCGTTTTATCATTAATCTAAACCCGATAGGATGGTTTCATTTTCCCACAATCTCCTTCCATTTCGGGGTAGAGAAAAAAATATTGAAAAAAAAATAAATATTGAATTGAATAACAATGACATTGTTATGTAACATACAAAGGAACAGATGTGCAGAAATCCTTTCTTTTCATTCCCTTAAAACTGGGAATAATTTAAACTCGACGGGAATAGTATTCTATGACAAATAATTCATTAATCTTCAAACCGATATGCTTATTATCTATTATTTTTTTGACTAATCCACTATACTGTGACTTTTGTTTAATCCGATTTAAATGGGGGGGCACCCTCATTTTATCCTTTTGAAAAATCTCTATATTTTTCTTCACTATATTTCTCAATCCTTGTTTCTCTTTTATAGAAATTAAATCTTGGGGTTTGCAATGATAACTTGGTATATCTACTATACGACCATTGACCAGGATATGCCTATGGTTGACTAATTGTCTGGCTTCAGGAATAGTAAGCGCCATACCCAATCGAAAAAGGATATTATCCAAGTGCATTTCCAGTAATTGTAATAGAACCTGACCTGTTGATCCCTTGGCTCTTCTAGCAATACGAACATATTGAAGTAATTGTCGCTCTGGAAGTCCATAATGAAAACGTAATCTTTGTTTTTCTTTTAGACGGACAGGATATTGAGGCGATAACGGGACATAAAAAACTCCTTATTTCAAGAAATGACATAGACATAAATTAATGTTGGAAAGAGGAATAATATAAACAGCACGAATATTGGAATGATTTTATATACAGAGAGAGAAACAAATTATCTTCAATTTGAAAATAAAAATATTGTAGAGAGAAAAAAAAGATATGTTTCAATCATTGATTTCGTTTCTAGTTGAAACGAATCATGCCACGACAGACCCGGCGGGCTGACGATACGAAAAGTAAGAGCCTTTTCCTTATTTCATAGATTTTAACGATCTATGGTTGATAATGGTAAGAAGTGGAAAGAATTAAAATGAGCCAGCTATCGGGATCGAACCGATGACCATCGCATTACAAGTGCGACGCTCTCACCTCTGAGCTAAGCAGGCTCATATGCATGCAGTATGTAGTCACATGCTTATTGGCTGAAAAGATCTCTTCGAAATTGCTAGAATTATACATAGCAAATCGAATTATAATAATGCAATTCAGATTCAAAACATTGCGTCAATTTATCTTAATGGATTATTATAAAACAATAATGGGGCGTGGCCAAGCGGTAAGGCAGCAGGTTTTGGTCCTGTTATTTCGAAGGTTCGAATCCTTCCTTCCCAGGTGGAACAGTATTATTGAATTGAAAAAAAAAAGACTTATAGAAGGAAAAGATGATTTCGATAAGATTCTAAATAGAGAAAGGGATATTTTTGCGGTGTAGGATGGGATGATAACAACATTGCATCAAAAATGCAGAAAGAATATAATGCTCATGCAAATGAAATAATTGATGGGATGCAATTATTGTTTTATGATTTTGTTCTACAAGAAGGGGATATGGCGGAATCGGTAGACGCTACGGACTCAAATTTTTTGAGCCTTGGTATGGAAACTTACCAAGCGATAGCATCCAAATCTAGGGAACCCTGGGATATTTTGAATGGGCAATCCTGAGCCAAATCCGATTTCTAGAGACAATAGTTTCCTTTCCGAGAACGGGATAGGTGCAGAGACTCAACGGAAGCTATTCTAACAAATCAACATAATTTGGATTGGATACAATCCATTTTTGGAAGTCATAATTGTACGAGGATAAAGATAGAGCCCAATTCTACATGTCAATGTCAACAACAATGAAAATTGGAGTAGGAGGAAAATCCGTTGGTTTTATAGATCGTGAGGGTTCGAGTCCCTCTATCCCGAGGTTATCTGTTTTATTTTCGATTTGTTAAGTGTCTTATAACATAAGAAGTTTTAATTGTATGATCAATGTCTGCTTCTCTTCTATATACATCTTTGTATATAACTGTATATAACATACACAAATAATACACAATATATATTGTGTATTATTTATTGTATATTGTATTGTATTAAATAATGTTTTTAGTTGTATCGTTGCTTCTACTCGTTCAAATGCTGTCTTTTACCCTTTTTGCTAGTTGACAGGAGTTTGGTTACTGTGCTAGTATGATGCACAGGGGAACAGCTAGGATAGCTTAGTTGGTAGAGCAGAGGACTGAAAATCCTTGTGTCACCAGTTCAAATCTAGTTTCTGGCATATACACTTTGTATAAGTATGAAAAAGGATAAGTAGACCTTATTTTATATTTATTTAAATAGAATAAAATAAATAATATTGATTATTTACGAATAGTCATCAGTAATTCTATGTTATTGAATTAATAGGGAAGCGAGTTCGTCCAAGTTATTTCAAAGGGGATAAAAACTACTTGAAATAACTCGAACTAGAGAGCAATTTTCTCTATTTCATTTGTATTAATATCTTCTCATAAAGATAGAAATAAATAGAAACTATTATATAGTTTATAGTTTCCAATTCCTCTGGAAGATTCTATATATAAATGATTTTGATTAATATAAAGATTTAGATAAAGATTTAGAAAAAATAGCTTCCACCTTAGCACTATATAAAAATAGGACTAGATCGGGGTAAAGACCAATACCTATAATTGGTAGAAAGAGGCAGATCAAAATAAAAAGTTCGCGTGGTCTCGAATCTTTAAAATAAGGATTGGGGACATTAAAAACCTTATATCCATAAAACATTCGACGTAACATAGATAACAAATAAATGGGAGTTAATATCATTCCAATTGCCGCTATTGCAGTAATAATGATCCGAAAGGTCGAAGAATAATTATTATTAGTAATTATGCCCAAAAATATCATAAATTCTGCTACAAAACCACTCATTCCTGGCAATGCAAGAGAAGCCATTGAAAAGCTACTGAACATAGTAAAGATTTTAGGAATTGATATAGCGATTCCTCCCATTTCATCAAGAAAAAGAGTACGTATCCTATCATAACTTGTTCCTACTAAGAAAAAAAGTGCAGCGCCAATTAATCCATGAGAAATCATTTGCAAAATGGCTCCATTAAGACCTGTATACGTCATGGAACCAATTCCTATAATTACAAAACCCATATGAGATATTGATGAATAGGCTATCCTTCTTTTCAAATTGCGTTGACCCATAGAAGTTAGAGCTGCATAGATAATTTGCACTGCTCCTATGATAATCAACCACGGCGAAAACAAAGAATGAGCATGAGGTAACAATTCCATATTGATCCGAATCAACCCATATCCTCCCATTTTCAATAGAACTCCGGCCAAAAGCATACATGTACTATAATGTGCTTCCCCATGAGTATCCGGTAACCAGGTATGTAAAGGGAAGATTGGTAATTTTATTGCATAAGTGACCAAAAATCCTAAATATAATAGCATTTCAAGTGTGATGGGATAATCTTTTTTAGCTAATAATTCGAAATCGAATGCTGGTCCATGAGATCCATACAGACCCATACTTAAAGCTCCCATTAAAATAAAAATGGAACCACCCGCGGTATACAAAAGAAATTTTGTGGCTGAATAGAGACGTCTTTTTCCCCCCCACATGGATAAAAGTAAGTACACAGGAATTAGTTCCAACTCCCACATGAGAAAGAAAAGAAGAATATCTCGAGAAGCAAATAATCCCAATTGTCCGCTGTACATTGCCAACATTAAGAAATATAATAATCGTGGATTTCGAGTAACTGGCCAAGCAGCTAAAGTAGCTAAAGTAGTTATAAATCCCGTTAATAAAATAAGTCCAATGGAAAATCCATCAATTCCCAGTTTCCAATGGAAATGAATAAGGCTTATCCAGTTATAATCCTCTTCCAATTGGATTAATGAATTATCAAAATGATAATGATCACGGAATATATAGGTCATTAAAAGAAGATCTAATAAGCAAATACCTAGAGTATACCATCGAATCATTTTATTTCCTTTATGGGGAAATAAAGGGATTAATAACCCCGCAGATATGGGCAAAATCACAATTATTGTTAACCAACGTAAATTACTCATAATGAAGAGAAAAGAGACTTTCTATATCAAAACCCATGCTTTCATTTTTGGGTCGAGTATGGGTTTTGATTAGTGAAAGAGGAAAAGGAGAATGAAAAATATGTATGGGATGAATCTAACTATTTTTCTTTTTTGATGGATCAGTAAGCTAGACCCATACTGCGCGTTGTTTCATGCCATAAATAAACACGTACACTTAAAAAATCCGTTGGACAAGTCGATTCACACCTCTTACAACCTACACAGTCTTCTGTTCTTGGAGCAGAAGCAATTTGCTTAGCTTTACATCCTTCCCAAGGTATCATTTCTAATACATCTGTGGGACACGCTCGTACACACTGGGTACAACCAATACATGTATCATAAATTTTGACTGAATGTGCCATTGAATCTAAGAACTCCATTAGTAGAAAAAGTGTTTCATTGAATAAGATTTTTTTAATATATGGCCAGTGATGATATATTATGAATATCAAGCAAATCAATAATTGTATTATCGGTGATATAATGAATAGATTCGGATTCTATCTTTTTGCTTTATAAAACATTTTACCCAATCTGGTCTTAAACAGATCATTTGGATAATGAGTTAAATATGAATTATGCTCTTGATTGATCTTAGAAAAAATATCTCTATTAAATAAAAGATTTATATCTATTTTTAGGGAGACAAACCTAGTATCTATTTGAATAGAAATAGATATACAAATTTTTCATATGCAAGGAGATCTTTATTACCATTTTAACAAATTAAATTGATCGATACGAGTTGATTTTCTATTACGATATATTGCCAGAACAATAGCTAATCCAATAGCTGCTTTAGCAGCAGCAATAGCTATAACAAAGATCGAAAAGATATCCCCCTTTACTTGCCTACTATCAAAAAAATATGAGAATGTTACTAGGTTTAAATTAACTGCATTGAGTATTAGCTCAAGGCACATAAGTGCTTTAACCATGTTTCGACTTGTTACTAGCCCATAAATACCGATAGAGAATAAATAAGCACCTAAAAGAAGCGCATGTTTGAGCATAATAATTCCTCATACCTTGATCTCTTCAGATACAAACAAAAGTGGTAGTTTCTAATTTACATGAACGATCTATGAAGATAAAACAACGTATTTATGCCGCACGAGAGCTTTCATTTTCAAATTGTTTCTTCTCGACGAGCTATAGTAATGGCTCCTATAAGAGCAATTGGAAGAATTAGAAAAATAAGTTCGAATGGAAGTAAAAAATCAGTGGATAAATGAGCCCCAATATGTTGAATATTGTTTGTTAAATCTCTTTTTAACATTTGATCTGATTTTTGAGTCAGAGATATTCCGAACCATGATATGTTCAAGATAATAGTAATTAGTAAAGAAAAAAGACTCGTACAAACTATTGAAGTAACGCTATCTCTGATAGTCCAGGGAGCGGCATAATTGGGATATTTTGGATTATTTATCAACATCACAGCAAATAGAATCAAAATATTAACAGCTCCTATGTAGATCAGGATTTGTGCAACAGCTACGAAATCCGCGTTCAGTATAATATAGAAAAAAGATATACAAATTAGAACTAACCCCAATGAAAGAGCGGAATAAATTATATTAGTAAGTAATACTACTCCTATACCTCCTAATAGAAGACTTAGCGTTAGAGGAGCCAACAAAAGAATATCAGATATAGATTCAGGTCGATTCATTATGTGTACAATAACTTTGAATATTATTTATTTCCTCCCATTCACTAAATAAAAAGTGAGCCCATTTACCTATATGCTATACTGGATTTGTAATTTCATTTGATATGGGCACTGATTAATTAATCTATAGCTCAATAATTGATTCCGATCAATCATACATCTGCCATTATTAATGGGATGTCAATAGAATTATTTATTCCTGATTTGTCAAAAATTAGAAATATTTTGTTTATTAGATATTCTTTAATTGGAGCTCAATCTAAATAATCGTAGAAATGATTTAATCATAAAATTTGTCCATAGTTTCTTCAGACATATTAAGTTAATATGCTTAGCTCGGAATTGTTTGAATTGTTAAATCTTCAACAACGGATATTGGTAAACGTCCTAAAGCAATGTGATCATAATTTAATTCATGGCGATCATAGGTCGAAAGTTCATATTCTTCAGTCATCGCTAGACAATTGGTGGGGCAATATTCGACACAATTTCCAAAAAAGATACAAATTCCAAAATCAATACTATAATTTTCCAATAGTTTTTTACCCATATCTATTCCGACTTTCCAATCCACAACAGGTAGATTGATCGAGCATACATGGACGCATACTTCACAAGCAATACATTTATCAAATTCAAAGTGGATCCTCCTGCGAAATCGTTCTGATGGGATCCATTTTTCATAGGGATATTGAATAGTAATAGGTAAACGATTCATTTGATATAAGGTAACCATAAAACCTTGCCCAATGTATCTCGCAGCCTGTATTGCTTGTTCACTATAATTCATAAACCCAGTTACCATGGAGAACATGTGTAAAATCTCCTCGAATAATCATAGAAATTTCTTTCTCTTCATAGATTTGATCTATCAAATTTGGATATATTGCAAAATTGATAAGACCCTCTTCACAAAGAAAAGAGAGTTAGTTATAATAAAATAAGTTGGAAAGAGGCTGTTAGTAAAAAATTACCCAAAGCAATAGGTAAAAGAAATTTCTACCCAAGATCCAATAATTGGTCCATTCTTATCCTAGGCAAGGTCCATCTTGCCGTGATAGAAATAAATAAGAACAGATAGGCTTTAGCTAATATAATTAGGATCCCAATTGTTATATTAACGACCCCGCTAATTCCAAAAATAGAATCCCATTCAAAATGTTCCAGAATGGGTATGAATGGAATTGATAAGTTCCACCCGCCCAAGTAAAGAACTGTTACAAAGAATGAAGAAGCTAATAGATTTAGATAAGAAGCAACATAAAATAAACCAAATTTGATACCCAAATATTCAGTTTGATAACCCGCTACCAATTCTTCTTCCACTTCTGGTAAATCAAAGGGCAATCTTTCACATTCTGCCAGAGATGAGATGAAAAAAGCTAAAAACCTTATAGGTTGACGCCACAAATTCCATCCTAAAAAACCATATCTGCACTGTGCTTCAACTATATCAATTATACTTGAACTATTCGATAATTATAGTCGACAGAAACATCACTGTTTTCATCTCTATTCCAAAACCATACGTGAAACTTTCACTTCATACGGCTTCTCAATGGTCATTAAGAAATAAAGAACACAATAAAAAAAAAAAAAGCACCAGATCATAAATTGAACCAATGAGATTCCGTCTGCTACAAATAATAGGAGCTTTTGAACCTATCTTAACCTTCAGTATTCTTTTTGTGAGAGAAAGAAAACTGTGTTAAAGGATTACTTCGTTCTGGATAGCCATTTTTTGAAGTAGATAGAAACATATTGTAGATCGGGGTTCTGGGGAAGTACTACTTGATCATCCCTACCAATGTCAAGTCCTTATTGTTATCCCATTTCTATGGAAATATCTTTGGTCTAGATAAGATATCAGTTTCTTTTTTTTCACTAATCTTTTTTATATCTTGGTGTTTCTCACCATCTACCTTTGCTTGATTTTTAGTATATAATGACGGTAACTTCATACTTTTATACTTTTCCTCCCCGCTATTGGGTCCCAATGACTAATATATGAACTGGGGCACACAGTTTTCACTGATTGTGCATGCTCTCACTCTTGTACATGGGGGATGGGACTTAATCATCTTACTGCAAGATTTGTAAACTGTTTGATCTCACCCATATGACTATCTAGTTTTTTGATCGGAATATTCATCCCATTAAGTTCTGTTTTTCCCTCTTTTTATAACTATAACTAAAAAAGGGAAAAATGAATCTCATATTCCAACGAATCACACGTAGAGATATAGATAACACACATAAAGCTAAAGGAATTTCGTAACTAATAGCTTGAGCAGCAGCTCGGAGACTACCTAAAAAAGAATATTTATTATTGTATGCATATCCTACTATAAGCAGTCCAAGGGGAGCAATACTTGAAATTGCAATCCAAAAAAAAATGCCTATACTAAGATCAATTAAAACAATGTGGCGACCAAAGGGAATTACTAAATAGCCTAAAAAAATAGGTATCACCACTACCGCTGGTCCAATACTAAATAACCAAATATCCCCCCTAGATGGGATAATATCCTCTTTTAGCAGTAATTTTATTCCATTCGTCAAAGCATGAATAATTCCCAAAGGACCAGCGTATTCAGGTCCAATGCGTTGTTGTATTCCCGCAGATATTTTTCTTTCGAGCCATACAATAACTAATACTCCTATCGTAATTCCCAATAGAAGTATAATTATTTCAATTAGAATCCATATAAGACTATATATTTCTTTTGAAAATCCCAATCGAGAAAATAAATTGATAGCTTGTTCTTCGAGATCTGCTATATTAATCACCATTTTAACGATCAACCTCTCCCATAATGATATCTATACTACCCAAAGTCGTCATGATGTCGGCTAATTTCATCCTTTTAACCAGTTGAGGAGGAATCTGCAAATTAATAAAACCAGGTGGTCGGATTTTCCATCTCCAGGGAAAAATGTTATCATCTCCTATAAAAAAAATTCCTAATTCCCCCTTGGGAGCTTCTACTCTCACGTAATGTTCTTGTTTTGATAACTCAAAAGTAGGGGAAGGTTTTTTACTGATAAATCGAGATTCAAAATCGTTCCATTTTGAATCTTTTCCCTTATTTAAATGTCGAACCTCTAAATTCTCATAGGGACCTCCCGGAATTATTTCTAGGGCCTGTCTAATTATTTTTATAGATTCTTTCATTTCTCCGATTCGAAGCAAATAACGAGCTAATGAATCTCCTTCTTTTTGCCATTGGATTTCCCAATCCAATTCATCATAACATTCATAATGATCCACTTTACGAAGATCCCATTGGATTCTGGAAGCTCGTAGCATGGGTCCTGATAAACTCCAATCTATTGCTTCTTCTCTACTAATAATGCCTACTCCCTCAACTCGTCTCAAAAAGATAGGATTGCGTGTAATAAGTCTTTCATATTTGGTCACTTTTGGAAAGAAATAATAGCAAAAATCGAAGCATTTATCTACCCAACCGTAGGGTAAATCTACAGCTACTCCTCCAATACGGAAATAATTATGCATCATTCGCATACCCGTGGCAGCTTCAAATAAATCATATATCATTTCCCTCTCTCTTAAAATATAAAAGAAAGGAGTCTGCGCACCAATATCAGCCATGAAAGGTCCAAGCCATAACAAATGAGAAGCTATACGACTTAACTCTAGCATAATCATTCTAATATAGCTAGCCCTTTTAGGTATTTGAATATTTTCCAACTTTTCTGGTGCATTAACCGTTACCGCCTCTGTGAACATAGTAGCTAAATAATCCCATCGTGTTACAGAGGGGAGATATTGAACAATTGTTCGGTTCTCAGCAATTTTTTCCATACCTCTATGTAAATAACCTAATATAGGTTCACAATCAATAACATCTTCACCATCTAGAGTAACAATAAGTCGAAGAACACCATGCATTGATGGATGATGAGGACCCATACTTACCATCATGAGGTCTTTCTCCCTAGCAACCATAATCATAGCTCTTTCCCTATTAAAAAAATCAATGAGAACAAAAAAAAAGAATGACTCATTAGGATTCAGAATTTAATAAAACATAATTTTTGAAAATTAAAATTTCATTCAAATAAAAATTAACGCAGTCCACGAATATCTAATTGATCGATTAAACGTTTGTAACGAAGTCTATCTTTTTTGAACAGATAAATCAGAAGTCGTTTACGTTTACCCACAATTTTCCTCAAACCTCTTTGGGACGAGTAGTCTCTTCCGTGCAGGTCCAAATGTTCAGTAAGTTTTTGAATTTGACTAGTTAAATAATATACTTGAGATTCAACAGATCCTCTTTGATTCCTAGAGAACAAAGAGGAGCGAACAGACAAATTTTTGATCATAAAAAAATATTCTGAAGTTCAATATTATTTGATTAATTTAATTTAGAGTAAGAAAAAAGAATGAGATCCATTTCTTTTTGTCCATGGTCTATATATTCCTTCCTATGTTTCGATCGAATGAATTTCTCTTCGGCATAAATAAAATGCAACTTTCGTAGAATAAAGTTACCATACTAGCAAGATTTAATGTCAGAGTTTATCCGGGATTATTAAAAAGAATGATACACTCTCCTTTTCCATTGAGAAAGAAAAAAAGGGATGACGGAATGATTAATAAATTCCCATATTTAAGGTCATAGAGAAGAGCTATAGTAGATTATAGAACCATGTCCCTTCATTTTTCCAAGTACCTCTAAGAGACCCTAGAGATTCCCATTGCTCCTCTCTAGGGTCTTGGAGGGTGTACTATAGTTAGACCACTTCCTCTAATTTATTCATTATTTTCTGAGTCTTCTTCATCTACTAAGGGAGGAAGAAAACCCTTGGGCTTTTTTCCCATTAGTAGTTCTCTCGGTATGTTCGGTCTTGGTCCCGTTATTATCATCCCATCCTTCTCACCGAAGAAAAACTCTCTTAAAGAAGAATAACTCGTAACATAAGAAAGAGCTTTTCTTGCGTCCGAATTTGCTTTTTTCCTCCAAACCTTGTTACGATGCTGTTTTTTGGATTTAGAAGTACATTTTTTTGGTACAGCCATAATATTTTTATAGTTCGATTTTATTTAGAAAAAATAGAAAATTTTTGAATATATTATATATTTTTTTATTATACTCTATATTTGTTTTTATTTTGTACACTTCTTATATATCTTTAAATTCAATTCATTGTTTATAGTTTAGTTCCATTTTATGGATAAAAATATGATAGAATATTCTATCATATTTTTATTGCATTTTGGAACCTTATTTATATACTATTTACTAATAACAAGAGATCCACGATACAAATCGATAACAATTAATAAATTCTTACATACACTTACATACATATATCGAATTTTGAGTAAATGAAAACTATATCATTTTAAGATATTCAATTATTTCTCATATTAATAATTCTAATTGGTTTCATTTTCTATTCAATTCTACTCTTAATACTACTATTAATCTACAATGAAAAATTGAATTCTAAATAAGAATGTGTGTGTACATAACTAATAGCTCAGTACCTAAACTGCAAAAGAGTTCCTTCTTGCTCATCTTACAAATATTTGATTAGTATCAGTATTGACCAATGCAAATCTTTTGCAGAAAAAAGAAAAAAAAAAGTAAAAATTAAATATGAAATCGATAGGATTGCATCCCATATTCTATCGTTCTTCTTTATTCATGATCTATCATTTTTATTTTATTCTCTTCAGGGTCTAGTGGATTGGAAACCAAGAATGTGGAATATCAAAATATTGAGAATAATTTTTTAATCTTCCTATGGAATTTATATACAAATATGCTCGGGTCGTGCCTTTCCTTCCGCTTTCATCTTCTGTACCAATCGGATTAGGATCCTTTTTTTTTCCAGGAGCAACTAAGAGTGTTCGCCGTACATGGGCTCTTATTAGCATTTTTCTGTTAAGTGTAGCTATGTTTCTTTCTTTCAATTTGTTCTTGCAACAGATTACCGGTGGTCCCATCTATCGGTATTTCTGGTCCTAGGTTATTAATAATAAGTTTTCATTAGAGTTAGGCTATTTGATTGATCCACTTACTTCCATTATGTTAGTTTTAGTTACAACAGTTGGAACCATGGTTATGATCTACAGCGATACTTATATGTCGCACGATAAAACATATGTGAGGTTTTTTGCTTACCTTAATTTTTTCAATGCTTCTATGCTGGGGTTAGTTATTAGCCCTAATTTATTACAAATATATTTTTTTTGGGAATTAGTAGGAATGTGTTCCTATTTATTGATAGGTTTCTGGTTTACGCGACCCAGCGCGGCTAATGCTTGTCAAAAGGCATTTATAACTAATCGTGCAGGGGATTTTGGACTCTTACTAGGAATTCTAGGTTTTTATTGGGTAACAGGTAGTTTTGAATTTCAATATTTGTTTGAAAAATTAAACGAGTTGACTGCCGTTGATGGGGTTGGTTCATTTTTTGTTACTTCGTGTGCTTTTCTCTTATTTTTAGGTCCAATAGCCAAATCTGCACAATTTCCACTTCATGTATGGTTACCTGATGCTATGGAAGGGCCTACTCCTATTTCAGCTCTTATACATGCCGCTACTATGGTAGCAGCAGGAATTTTTCTTGTAGCTCGATTGTTTCCTCTTTTTAAAGCTCTACCTTTAATAATGTATCTTATCTCTTGGATAGGTGGAATAACAGCTCTATTGGGAGCTACTATGGCTCTCGCTCAAAAAGATCTTAAAAGAGGCTTGGCTTATTCTACTATGTCTCAATTAGGCTACATGATGTTAGCTCTAGGGATAGATTCCTATCGAATCGCTCTGTTCCATTTGATTACACATGCTTATTCCAAGGCATTATTGTTCCTAGGATCCGGATCAGTCATCCATTCCATGGAACCCATTGTTGGATATTGCCCCAGTAAAAGTCAGAATATGGCTCTTATGGGTGGTTTGAGGAAATATATGCCAATTACGGGAATCACGTTTCTTTTAGGAACACTTTCTCTTTCTGGTATTCCACCTTTTTCTTGTTTTTGGTCTAAAGACCAAATTCTTAGTGATAGTAAGTTATATTCTCCCATTTTTGGGGGAATAACTTGGTTCACAGCAGGATTAACTACCTTTTACATGTTTCGTATGTATTTACTTACTTTTGAAGGGGACTTCCGCGTAAATTTAGTTAATCCATATAACAACCATATTGCACTATATTCGACTTCTATGTGGGGAGAGGAGGAATCCGAGATATCAAATAGAACGAGAGCGGATTCTATGTCGAATCAAATTATAGGAAGTAATAATTCCTTTTCCAAAGAAGCATTTAAAATTTCCAATGAGATGGAAGGATTGTACAAAAAGAACAGAGGTTTGGTTATCACTTATCCTTTCTTCTTCCATAAGGGATCTTTTGCATATCCCAAAGAATCGGGCAAGACAATGCTATTTCCTTTAGTTATATTGGGGATATTTACTCTGTTTATTGGATTGATAGGAGTTCCTTTTTTTCGAAGCGGAATGAGTTATGACATATTATCTGAATGGTTTACTTCATCGATGACCCCTTTTGATAAGAAACATCCGGAAAATTGGCCCGAATTTTTACTAGCCGCAATCCCCTCAGTTGGTATAGCATTTTTCGATAT
>CM053790.1:90494629-90497129 GCA_028749045.1 Cupressus sempervirens | reverse complement strand
TGGATTCAACAGATAGTTAAAAAGGTTAACCTATTCGGGAATCTCTGGATCTATGCTCAATTTCCACTCCCCGAAGCATTTCGTCGATTAACACGCCCTTCTTCGTCTCTGGGTGCCTAGGTATCCACCGTACGCCCTTAGTTTTTTGAACCTTGCCGCTCAAGTCCGTCTTAAGGAGCTACTAATATTAAAGACATGAAAGCATCTTATCAATGTCCATGAACGATAAAATAAATCATAGATAAAACTGTCGATTATGACTGATCTGCTCCGCAGAATCATCACGGGGTTGAGATAAGTGGACTCGAACCGCTGGCATCCGCCACAGGGTCAACCACTGTCTATTGAACCCTCTTGATTAAGTCTACCATAGAAGGTCCACAATCAACAATAGCCTTCCCCCCGAACATAGCTCACAATTTTCATTGTACTGTGCTCTCCAAAGAGCAACTCCTCCCAAAAGCAATAAGTTGTTGACCCTAGGAATTCTTGAAGTTCTTAAGAAAAAAAACTCCGAAAGAACCAGGAACAAAAAGATCTTCTTTTTTCCACCGACTCTTTGGTCTTATCTTAAAAAGATTGCCCTTCTCCGACCCTTCCTGCCCAATCAGAAGAGACAGCTAATGCGTTCCACTTCTCAAATCAGGGTTTGTGGTCGATCTGTGACCCTTGGATGATGAAAGCATCCTTGGAGCGATCTCGTAGTTCCTACGGGGTGGAGATGATGGGGTCGGTCCATGGCATGACTTTTCCTTCTGCCCCCGTTTTTTGGGCTAAAAAGGGTTGAAGGGAGATAGTACATCAAGTTGTTCGCAAGGGCCAACTTGATCCTCTTCCCTGAGGATCCTATAAGAAAGACCCCTAGGAGAGCCGCCAACTCCAACTATGGACCATGTACGATCCATACTAGATCTAACCAACTACCCACCCTACCTTCTCTACATTCTTGACAGTCTATCTTCGTCTTAATAGAGTTTTTTAGTGGCATGTTACGGTCCTTTCTCCCATTACTGATAAAAAGTGAGCCACTGGTTCAGGTAAAAATACTATCATTACCGCCTAAACAATCAGACATCCAACCCGTAATCGCAACGACCCGATTGCAAGAGCGGAGCTCTACCAACTGAGCTATATCCCCGTAGATATCAAATGAAGCAGACAACAATCCTACTACATAGCACATAATGGGTGGGCTATCCTGGGCTTGAACTAGAGACCTCGCCCGTGAAGTAAATAATCGCACCTATGATTCGAGGAGAATAAGTTCTCTCTTCATTCAGGAGCGACTCATCCTTCCCGAACACAGCATACAATTTTCTGCTGTACTGCGCTCTCCAAGTGTACTTCCTCTCCTTCCTTTTTCTTCACCAAAAAGAAGTCAAAATTTGGATGAGAAGAGAAAAGGAGGTATTAATAAGATCCTCCTAACCCAATCCCAGACACTCCAAGATCCTTTTTCAATCCTGCTTTTCTCATCGTTTATTAGGAGACGAATAACGATTTCCTAATCTACTGATTCAGAAATTGTTCATAGTAATTGAACGAGTCGAAGACTGAGCAAGTATTTAACTATCCACTATTTTAGGTTTAGAAAGAAAAAGTCTCCCGGTCGGACCTATATTTACTATATTTCCCGCATCCTACGCAAAGAAAAAAGCATGAATTCGAATGATATGATCCTTCCGTCACCCTAGAATAAAAGGTGATCTCGTAGTTCTTGGTCTGTGAAGATGTGTTGTTAGGTGTTTTTTTAACATTTAGGCTTAATTAATAAGAACTTCAGCCTGTGCTCGAGAGATAGCCTTCCATACACTGATAAGATATGCATGGATTCTCGAAAAAAAGTAGCCAAAATACATGGCTGCCCAGGACCGCCCAGATCCCACGAATGAATAGAAAATTTGGTCTACATTCGATCTCACCTTAATCACCTCATCTATCCTCCTGGTAAAAAAAAGTCAGTTTTCAACCCTGGTTCAAACAGAAGGAGTACGCCATGCTAATGTGCCTTGGATGATCCACATCTCTGGGTCAGGCGTTGATGAGCACATTGAACTATCCATGTGGCTGATAGCCTTCACAGCCCAGGCACAACGACGCAGTTATCAGGGGCGCGCTCTACCACTGAGCTAATAGCCCAGTAGGCCCCCCAGTAGTAGGGGATGCCTGCCAAAAGCAAGAGAAATCCTCAAGCTCACTTGCTTGCCTTTTGTTTTTTGATACCTTCTTTTTGTATGTATTCTTTTATTAATTCTATAATTTTCAATAATTAAACTAAAATTACCAATGCCATAATCTTACTTAAAATAAAAAGCTTCTTACTTAAAATAAATAAGTAACCCATGCCATAAGCTTCTTAAATAAAAAAGTAACCAATACCATAAGCTTCTTAAATAAATAAGTAACCCATGCCATGAGCTTCTTAAATAAATAAGTAACCCATGCCATGAGCTTCTTAAATAAATAAGTAACCCATGCCATAAGCTTCTTAAATAAAGTA
>CM053790.1:90479629-90492129 GCA_028749045.1 Cupressus sempervirens | reverse complement strand
GAACTATAGATTCATTATATATATATATATATTAATAATATATTCTATTATTTGCTAGTCCATATGTTACATTCTTATTTTTGATATGAATCCTTCCCATGTAAGAAGCCAATCTTTTTTTATAAAAAAGACGAGGACGGTGTAAATAATCTAAAAATTCAGAGGTATTTGCTTTGTGAAAAGAAGCTCTCAATGAATTTTGATTAGAGAGTTTTAAAGGATTCAACCAATTGTCTTGATTATCAAATATTTCCGAAAGACCCGCATTATTAAATAGTTCCAATAATTCCATGTAATTTTTTCCATTATCAAAGACGTCAATAATAAATTCAATTATCAATTTTTTCTCATTTAATGTTTGTTTGGATTCAAGATTAGGAATTGATTTAGATTTTGTGCCATTTTCATTAAGCTTGTCCCAAACATTTTCATTAATCTTGGCCCAGAGAATCTTCGAACGATTCATATTCTCCGAGATAAACTTATTAATTCCAGTATAATTAAATTCATTGGGATCCCCAAACCAACCCCAATGTTGAATAGTCGATAATTCAATTGGATCTAACACTCTCTTTTTAAAATTGTTTTGTTTGGAAATGGACAAGAGATATTCTAATCTTTGTTGAAAGTATTCGATCTTTTTGGATAATACAAAAGTGTTTAAAAAATTTGGATTTCTAATCTGAACAGGTTGAAAAATAGGGCGATCCAAACATTCTTTCTGACACATTATCCAACTTGATGAATGCTGGTTAATTGCATCTTGCGTTACATTATTCAAATTGCGACTTAATGTTTTGAAAAAATAGATGAATTCCAAATAGTATTTATTCTTATTCAATACTTTCTGTAATTCTAAATAGTCTCTTTGTAATTCCATATAGTATTTATGGAATTCCACATAGAAATATCCAAAATAATTATGTAATTCCAAATAGTATTCATCCAATACTTTTTGTGATTCCAATTTATTCTTATTCACTACTTTCTATAACTCCAAAGAGTATTTATGGAATACCAAAGAGTATTTAGTCAATAATTCCAAATAGTATTCATGAAATACCAAAGAGTATTTATGGAATGCCTTATCTAATTCTAAATAGTATTTATTCAATACTTTCTATAATTCCAAATAGTATTCATGAAATACCAAAGAGTATTTATGGAATGCCTTATCTAATTCTAAATAGTATTTATTCAATACTTTCTGTAATTCCAAATAGTATTCATGAAATACCAAAGAGTATTTATGGAATGCCTTATCTAATTCTAAATAGTATTTATTCAATACTTTCTGTAATTCCAAATAGTATTTATTCTTATTCAATACTTTCTGTAATTCCAAAGAGTATTTATTCTTATTCAATACTTTCTATAATTCCAAAGAGTATCTTTGTAATTCCATATAGTATTTATGGTATTCCAAAAAATAATACTTCTGGAACGATTCTAAATCCTTTAATACAAAATCTTTTAAGAAATATTCATTCAAATCAGATTTTGATACAACAGGTGCCAATACGTTCTTCAAGAAATCGAATCTCATAAATGCTTTTTCAATTTCAACATGCTCGTTAGCTTGAATCTTGTATCTACTCAATATTTTATTAAATATTAGTTGTTTAGTGTTATCATCTTCTGATGTTTTCTTTTTTTCAAAAATATTGAGTACCCGAAGGAAAGAATCATGCGTTAATTCATCTCTGGAATTGAAGAAGTAATTGAAGGACTTCAATAGAGTCTGGTTGAATAAATGTAATTTGTTCACACGATCATTGATATCTAGGTCAATTTCATCATTAGGGTAATAGAGATTAGGCTTAGTTATTGATAGAGTAAATTGGTCTGTTATTTTAAGAACAAATTTTTTGAATTGGAAATCATCGTTTAATGCTAATTGTTCTTTATTTTGATCACAGGATGAGGGAGATCTTGAAGATAAATTTGATTTCATAAATCGAATACAATTGAATTGGTTTATAGAGTCTTTTCTTATGTTCCATTCGCGATCTGGTAAAATATCATAATTGACAGAAGGATTTTGAATAAATTTTTTAACCTTCCATAGATCAACAATTCTATTCATTTCTAATCCCCTGAAATATTCAAAAGCATCTTGTCGCCCTTTCAACAATTTGAATTTTTCACTCGGTTTATTGCTATAATTAATACTTATACATGATTCATCTATTAACAAAGGATCAAAAAATGTTTGAAAAACTTCCGTCTCTGAAAAGGGAAAAGATTCTCTTGCTTGATCTGATTCTTCTTGTAATATTTTTTCTTGTTGTGCAAAATACTTAAATTCTTTTGTCTCCTTATGGAGTTTCCTTAGTCTTCGTAGACTTTCTCTGCATGTTTCGACTTCTTCAATTTTTTGTTTTATTCACTTCTTTTTTTCTTTTTCTGGTTCTGAAGAACGAGCAAATTCTTCTTCTGCTTGAACTAGTCCAACTTCTAGTTGTTCGAGTCTGTTTTCTACTTCCTCAATAATTTTGTTTCGCTCAAGATAAAGTAATGACTCCCGCCATTCATAAAGGTTTTCAGGTTTTGTTTCAGATTTCCAATATTCTGGAATTGAATTAAAAGATGAATCAATCTCCCATTCGATGCCATTAGATTCCTTCTCCAAAAGGCTTTCCCAACTTGTTGTTTCTTGCTTCTCTGATATTCTATCATTTTTTTGATTCAGATTTGTTTTAGAACTGGATAAAATCCAAACATGTTCTTTTGGATTGAGCAAGCAACGTTGATATCTCCTTCGGACTTTTTGCGAAAAAATAAAACGATGCGGAACGAGCAACAAATTTTCCTTTCTAGCTCTAGCTCCAAAATGTTGTACAGCCGGAGCCGAAAATATCTTCATCAAATTATATTTTGATGATTTGTTTCTTTCAATTAATCGAATATTCAAAAAATAGAAAAGTAATGGTAATGCTATTATCATTACAGCTTTTATTACTTGACCTTTTAAGATAAATATACGTATATCCCGTATAAGTAATGTACTAAGAATCCGAAAATAAAAAAGCTTAACAACACTTTCTCGACCAGAAAATATTTGACTTAGCAATCTCACCAAATTGGATTCGTTCCATGGAACGAATATATCCATCATGTAATCTTTAAATTTCGACTGAACGCTAAAGAACCAAACTATTTCTCAGTTTTTTCCGATAGGGTCCGTAGACCACGAATTTTCATGTTTTCCCATATATTATTTGTTTTTCCCATATATTATTTGTTTATTATTTTGTAAGATAATATAGTGTAATTATTACTTATTAAATTGAATTATAATAAGAAAGAGGTAGTCAGTGCAAGTTATTCAACTATTGTACAATTTGTCAAAAAAAAGTTTCTTGTTATTTCTATAAAAGAGAAATAGAATTGAATTGGTTACCATATTGATTATAATGAAATAACTTTACCATAGCATCCATGGCTGAATGGTAAAAGCACCCAACTCATAATTGGGAAGTCGTGGGTTCAATTCCTGCTGGATGCATAATAAACAGTTATTGCACTCTGTTTTTTAGATGAAAGAATCGCAGCAAGGTTATCTCGATTCAATTCAGTATGGAGATTAGATTATCTCCATCCCTGTTTTGTAATTCTTAACTTCTCTTTTCAATAGAAGTTAAGAATTACAAATATTTTATTTAACACATGTTTGAACGACTTTTTCTCAGATAGAAACATCTATATTTTGTTTTGGTACAAAATGAACAAATTCTATATTATAACCAGTATTATAACCAAAATGAACTTCTAATTGAATGATCAAGTTGATTTTGTAATTAGAAGTTCATCTGATAATTTAAGCCTAGCCTATTCCCTGTGATTTTAAGAATATGAATATAAGGGCAATTCTTCCTTTTTTTTTACATCTAGTGAAAATTATATTACAAAAAATATCAATCTCTAAAATAATGTATCCTGGGCAATTGCAACAATTGGATTCATTATTATTCCCAATAAAGTAGATGCTATTACAAATATAATCATACTAACTTCGATATAATTTTTTGAGATTGAAGAAGATAATCTATAATTTTGCACGTAGGGAGTTATTTCTTTGTTTCTTTCAGTCATTAATAACTTAATTATTTTAAGATAATAATATATGGAAATAGCAGTCATAAAGAGTCCTATTGAAACCAATAAATAGGAGCCTGCTTGCCACCCACACCAGAATAGATAAAGTTTTCCAAAAAAACCTGCTAATGGAGGAATCCCTCCTAGCGATAGCAGACATAAAGATAAAGACAAAGCTGAAAAAGGGTCTTTCGCGTATAATCCTGCATAATCCCGAATGTTATCTGTTCCTGTACATAGACTGAATAATATAATACAAGAAAAAGTTCCTAAATTCATAAAAATATAGAGTAGCATATAAGTTATCACACTTGCATATCCGTTATTTGGGTCTTTATCAATTATTCCAATAAGGATATATCCAATTTGACCTATCGATGAATATGCAAGCATACGTTTTATACTTGTTTGAGTAATAGCAATTAAATTTCCTAATATCATGCTAAGAATAGCTGATATTTCCAAAAGAAGATGCCATTCGTTCAATGAAAAATAAAAAATAATATCAAAAATTCTAGTGACTAAAGCTGAAGCAGCTACTTTTGAAATAATAGAAGTAAAAGCAATGACTGGAGTGGGGGAGTTAGAGTCGAAAAGAGGAATTCTCCCTTCTCTCATTCAGAACCGTGCATGAGACTTTCTTCTCGCACGGCTCCTAAGTGATAAAAAAATTTGCAGAATCATTTGATTCTCTTTTTTTTATTACCTTCCTCGTGTATGTATAAGATTGAATATATTCGATTGATATAAAGAATAACTAATCCTTAACTTCGCGAGGAATCCTTACTCAGTGGTTATTATAGTATGCAATATAATATATAAATTGTAAATCATTCATTTTTCTTATTTTTTTTTTTTTTTAAGTTCAGTTATGAAAGAGTTAAAAATAACGTGAAAAATAAAAAATAAAACCATCTGATTTAAATCATTCTGAATAGTCATGAGATGCTCATCTTAGGGTAATCTTTTTGTCGACGGATGCCTTCTTTTTTACACTCGTAGTTTCTGAAGAATGAAAACTTACTATGTAGCATCTACGTTAAGAATAAAAGTACACGTCAATCTGACCCTAAAAACTACCCGTAATAATTCATTTGTAAAAGTTATTTATTGTATTGGGGTGGTGTAGTGTGTTAATTCAATCAAACAATTGAGTTTGTTTCTTACTTTGCTTTACCTTAATTCAATTCAAATTTTTGGTAAAAGTGATGTCTTAGTCCAAGTGGGAATAAAAATCTTTTTTTCACATGTCTATAGAGTTTTTATAAATAGAAACAAACATCTCTAAAAAAGATATTGTATGTAATAATTTATCAAACGAATCGCACTCCTTCATATACATCGGGGGTCCAGTGATGAAAAGGAACTAAAGAAAGTTTGAATGCAATTCCTACCGTTACAGATAGAAGTGCAATCCAAATTCCTGGAGAGTTATACATTTGTGTATTTATAAGACCATTGGCTATTTCTTGAATTTCAATCTCACCTCCAGATAGACCATATAGCCAAGAAAGACCATAAGCAAGAATGGAAGAACTTGTTCCACCCATAAGTAAATATTTCATAATAGCCTCATTAGACTGAACATCTCTTTTGGTATATCCAGATAATAGATAAGAACATAGACTTAAACATTCTAAAGATACGAAGATAGTTGTTAAATCATTAGCACCACATAAAAACATTCCTCCTAGAGTAGCTGTTAATATGAATAACAAAAACTCTGTTACAGCCATTTCTGTACATTGAATGCATTCCATGGATAGAGGAATACACAAAGTGGAACATAATAAAATGAGAAACTGAAATATTTTATTAAAATTGTTTGTTTGTAAATTGCCAAAAAAACTAATCGTGGGTTCTTCTTTCCATTGAAATAACAAAAAAGTTATGCTTAGCACTAAACTTGTTAAAGAGATGAAATAAAACCAAGTTGTCTTTTTCTGATAAAAAATGACATCGATTACTAGAAGAAGAAATAGGCCAAAAATCAGGATGCATTCTGGGAAAATGGAACTTCCATAGAAGAGAAGCAAATGAAATTCTTTCATAAAAATGATTTTAAGGTATAAAAAATGCATTTTTCATTTTGTCCGGATCATTAGTTACTAACTTCAATTAATATTCGAGCAACATTTTATTTAAAATCTCCTTATTATACATTATATCTATGATTTATTTTTCATTCTTCTTTTCCTTTCGTTTTCGTTCCAATAAAATTTGTATCAATTTTTTTGTATCAATTTTTAGAAAGTAAGTTTTCTTTTATTGATCAAAATGGGATATTTTATTGATCAAAATGGGATAGATCTGTGGATCTATTTATACTAATTAGTGGATTAACGGTAATGCGCAAAAGCTTTATTAGATTCTGCCATTTTATGAATCTCTTCCTTCTTGCGTATAGCATTGCCTTTCTCTCTGGCAGCATCCATTATTTCCTAACTTAATTTGAATTGCATATTTGGACCAGAATGTTTTCGGGATGACTCTAATAACCAACGAATCGCAAGTATTTTTCCTTCTTTCTCTTTTATTTCAATGGGAACTTGATAAGTGGATCCACTTACACGTTTTGATTTTACTATCAATTTGGGATTTAATTTGTCTATTGCTTGACGTAGAACAATTAGTGGATTTTTATCTGTTTTTTGTTGAATCTTTTCTAGAGATTGATAAAAAATTCGATAAGCTAATGATTTTTTTCCGTTCTTAAGAATACGGTTAACGACCATGTTAACTAATCGATTATGATAGATCGGATCAAATTTATCAATTTTATTTTCTACAGTACTTTGGCATGACATGAGTGTGAAAAAGGTTCATAAATTTATTTCATAAAGACTAATCATTACTTATTTTGGCTTTTTAACTCCATATTGTAGGGTAGATCTCTAAAGGTATCAAAGATCTCCCTCCAAACCGTACATACGACTTTCGCCGGATACGGCTTTCCACATGATTCTATTTGCATATATAGAAGATATTCATTCTTATGCATAGAATTATGTTTACTCATTCTCAATTGAGTATCCGTTTCCTTTCTTTTGCTATGATTAGAAATCTTGTATTTTCTATATCTATACGATTAGGTCCTTAGGTTTAAAACAGAGTATAAAAAAGGAAAAGGTGTTTTAAATCAATGCTATTTGAATTGAGTCTGCTCCAAAAAAGTCAAGACATTTCCAATTTTATGTTAACACACACTAAGTAAGGGAAAACTTATAAAATGAATTAAATATTAAACCTTAGACATATATTATCCTTATTGTTTTAGCCTGCTCTAGTCCCCTTAGAAAACGTTCGTTATTGGGTTAGCCATATACTTTACATGTTTTTAGCAATTGACATGGCATCATCATAAAATGATACAAATCTTAGATAAGAATATACAACGCACTAGAATGCCCTTGTTTTCGGTTTTTGACTGAGACAGCATCTAAAATTCCTCGAATTATGTGATATTTAACACCGGGCAAATCTTTTACTCTTCCACCTCTTACTAATACTACAGAATGTTCTTGTAAATTATGGTCAATACCAGGTATATAAGCAGTGATTTCATATTTAGAAGTTAGTCGTACTCTGGCGACTTTGCGTAAGGCAGAGTTTGGTTTTTTAGGGGTGATAGTGGAAAAATTAGCAGAAAAGTGACCTTTACTGCCACTATATAAAACCGTACATGAGAATTTCACCTCATACGGCTTCTCGTTCAATTCTTTTTAAGAAATTTTTGTTTTTCGAGTATTTTGAATATTATATAGATTATATTCTATGTAAAAAAAAAAACTATTTGAATCCTTCCGGGTTCATTTTTCTTTCTCTATTAAAAACAATAAGAGTGATAATCTTTTTTTTTTTTTTATCCATTTTTATTATTTACATTAACATGCTCATTTTTTATTGATATCTTGAAATATCATTTCATTTTGTTTCATCACAAATTCAATTCAAAATTGACGGGTTAATGTAAGCTTATCCATGTAGTTATGCATTATTTGAACTGGGAATCAATTTGATTCAAAATTTTGACTTTTGTGCTTTGGTTTGGGTGGCATGGTTTGTATACTAAGAATTATTTCGATGGCCTATGATAAAATGGTATCAATAGAATATATGCTTCGAGCGGCTGTGTGCACCAATCGGCAATATAAGGTAAGAAAATATAGGAAAAGTTTTTTTTTTTGAAATGTAGCAATATTAATAGCCTATTTAGTTACGAATTTTGTTTTTAAGTAGAAAATGTCAATTTGGAAATTGTTACAGATTCCTTCCGAGGAATCATGATATAGTTTCGTTTAATTTCTCGATTCTTTTGGAATGGGAAGTTCTTACAATTTCCCTTCTAGATAAGGATAGGAAAGGGATATAACTCAGTGGTAGAGTGTCACCTTGACGTGGTGAAAGTCATCAGTTCAAAACTGATTATCCCTAGTTCTCTTTGTTATTTCTGTTCGCTCTTTTTTTATATTTATATCGTGAATAAAAAGAGGCTAGGGGGTTTACATTTATAATATATTGATAATGTAATTTAATGTAATAACAATAATCCACCAGAAAAGAAGATAAAGTATAACGTATCATAGAAGATTGATACGTATCAACGTTTTAATGAGCATTCTGTCCTGTAATGGAGCAAAAAAACTCATAATTACACATCCACATAATTCAATAATAGAATAAATTATTGTTAATAAATATAGAAAAAAACAATTAATCTATAGTTCCATATTCTAATAATTTTCCATATTCTAATAATTAAATAATATAATATATAACTAGCAAATAATAGAATATATTATTAATATATATATAAAATGAATCTATAGTTCCATATTATACTGACTATTTAGAATATATATAACCTCTTTATATATATAACCTCTTAACTAGCAAATAATCATATAACTACTAATAATATATCTATATATATGTATATTATATCTATATATATGTATATAATTAGTAAGTTAATATATAACTTAACTGTAACTGGCAAATTTAACAATATATTTTTAGGTTAGGTTTTGAATATTTAAGAAAGTTTAATATTTAAGGAAGGTTTAAGATATATGATTATACATATATCATACAGATGATAGATAATTCGTAAATTGACTTCGTCCACGAAGAAAGGAGCTATAAGTAATTAAATAATGAAACTCTGAATTCCATTGAGAGTTTGATCCTGGCTCAGGATGAACGCTGGTGGCATGCTTAAAACATGCAAGTCAAACGGGAAGTGGTGTTTCCAGTGGCGAACGGGTGAGTAATGCGTAAGAACCTGCCCTTGGGAGGGGAACAACAGCTGGAAACGGTTGCTAATACCCCATAGAATTGAGTACCTCTACGAGGTAGGCTGAGGAGCAAAAGGGAGGAATCTGCCCAAGGAGGGGCTCACGTCTGATTAGCTAGTTGTTGAGGCAATGGCTTACCAAGGCTCCGATCAGTAGTTGGTCTGAGAGGGTGATCAGCCACACTGGGACTGAGACACGGCCCAGACTCCTACGGGAGGCAGCAGTGAGGAATTTTTCGCAATGGGCGAAAGCCTGACGGAGCAATGCCGCGTGAAGGAAGAAGGCTCACGGGTCGTAAACTTCTTTTCTCAGAGAAGAATAAATGACGGTATCTGAGGAATAAGCATCGGCTAACTCTGTGCCAGCAGCCGCGGTAAAATAGAGGATGCAAGCGTTATCCGGAATTATTGGGTGTAAAGTGTCTGTAGGTGGCTTTTCAAGTCCGTCGTCAAATCCCAGGGCTCAACCCTGGACAGGCGGTGGAAACTATCAAGCTAGAGTACGGTAGAGGCAGAGGGAATTTCTGGTGGAGCGGTGAAATGCGTTCAGATCGGGAGGAACACCAAGGGCGAAAGCACTCTGCTGGGCCGTTACTGACACTCAGAGATGAAAGCTAGGGGAGCAAATGGGATTAGATACCCCAGTAGTCCTAGCCGTAAACGATGGATACTAGGTGCTGTTCGTATCGACCCGTATAGTACTGCAGCTAACGCGTTAAGTATCCCGCCTGGGAAGTACGTTCGCAAGAATGAAACTCAAAGGAATTGATGGGGGCCCGCACAAGCGGTGGAGCATGTGGTTTAATTCGATGAAAAGCGAAGAACCTTACCAAGGATTGACATGTCACGAATCCTTTTGAAAAAGAGGAGTGCCTTCGGGAACGTGGACACAGGTGGTGAATGGTTGTCGTCAGTTCGTGCCGCAAGGTGTTGGGTTAAGTCCCGCAACGAGTGCAACCCTCGTGTTTAGTTGTCATAAAGTTTGGAACTCTGAACAGACTATCGGTGTTAAGCCGGAGGAAGGTGAGGATGATGTCAAGTCATCATGCCCCTTATACCCTGGGCGACACACGTGCTACAATGGCCGGGACAAAGAGTTGCAACCTCGCGAGGGTAAGCTAACCTCAAAAACCTGGCCTCAATTCAGATTGCAGGCTGCAACTCGCCTGCATGAAGTAGGAATCGCTAGTAATCGCCGGTCAGCCATACGGCGGTGAATTCGTTCTCGGGTCTTGTACACACCGCCCGTCACACTAGGGAAGTGTGCCATGCTCGAAGTCATTATCTTAACCGCAAGGAGGGAGATGCCCAAGGCACGGCTAGTGACTGGAGTGAAGTCGTAACAAGGTAGCCATACTGGAAGGTGCGGCTGGATTACCTCCTTCTCAGGGAGAGCTAATGCTTGTTGAGTTCATACACTGTTATGCTTGCGAAAGAGAGCGAGTGACACGAAGATGCATCTGCAAGAGATTAAGTCTCTTGTCGTTTATCGGCTGTGAAGTTTGTTATAGTCATGTAAGTAAGAATGAAGTTCATAAGTAAGCTCCTTTTCCCAGGTCGAGACAAGTGGATAATCTCCTATTTTCTGTGCTTGTTTCAGTTTATTCAACCATTTAGTATCTTGAATTTATACATTAGAAAAATAGAAAAATCAGTTTTTACTAAAACAAATAGAGACAATAGAGACAATGATTTCAATTTTGAAATCATTGTTTCTATTTTCTTTTTTTGTTTATATATATATCTTTATCTTATATTTAACTTAACAATTAATTATTCATTTATTGAAGGAGAAGGAGTATTATGATTAATTTATTGAAGAAGTTTATAACTTTATTTAAAAGACTTATAAACTTAGTTTCTTATTTGCTTAGGTTAGTTTCTTATTTGCTTAGGGCATTGGTTTCTTTATTGAATTTGCTTATGTCATTAGTTTCTTATTTGCTTAGAGCATTTTTTACTTTATTTAAGAAGCTTATGGCATGGGTTACTTATTTATTTAAGAAGCTCATGGCATGGGTTACTTATTTATTTAAGAAGCTCATGGCATGGGTTACTTATTTATTTAAGAAGCTTATGGTATTGGTTACTTTTTTATTTAAGAAGCTTATGGCATGGGTTACTTATTTATTTTAAGTAAGAAGCTTTTTATTTTAAGTAAGATTATGGCATTGGTAAGTTCAGTTTAATTATTGAGAATTATAGAATTAATAAAAGAATACATACAAAAAGAAGGTATCAAAAAACAAAAGGCAAGCAAGTGAGCTTGAGGATTTCTCTTGCTTTTGGTAGGCATCCCCTACTACTGGGGGGCCTACTGGGCTATTAGCTCAGTGGTAGAGCGCACCCCTGATAACTGCGTCGTTGTGCCTGGGTTGTGAAGGCTATCAGCCACATGGATAGTTCAATGTGCTCATCAACGCCTGACCCAGAGATGTGGATCATCCAAGGCACATTAGCATGGCGTACTCCTTCTGTTTGAACCAGGGTTGAAAACTAACTTTTTTTTACCAGGAGGATAGATGAGGTGATTAAGGTGAGATCGAATGTAGACCAAATTTTCTATTCATTCGTGGGATCTGGGCGGTCCTGGGCAGCGATGTATTTTGGCTACTTTTTTTCGAGAATCCATGCATATCTTATCAGTGTATGGAAGGCTATCTCTCGAGCACAGGCTGAAGTTCTTATTAATTAAGCCTAAATGTTAAAAAAACACCTAACAACACATCTTCACAGACCAAGAACTACGAGATCACCTTTTATTCTAGGGTGACGGAAGGATCATATCATTCGAATTCATGCTTTTTTCTTTGTGTAGGATGCGGGAAATATAGTAAGTATAGGTCCGGCCGGGAGACTTTTTCTTTCTAAACCTAAAATAGTGGATAGTTAAATACTTGCTCAGTCTTCGACTCATTCAATTACTATGAACAATTTTTGGATCAGTAGATTAGGAAATCGTTATTCGTCTCCTAATAAATGATGAGAAAAGTAGGATCGAAAAAGGATCTTGGAGTGTCTGGGATTGGGTTAGGAGGATCTTATTAATACCTCCTTTTCTCTTCTCATCCAAATTTTGACTTCTTTTTGGTGAAGAAAAAGGAAG